>JAJKFI010000032.1:12934283-12961934 GCA_029204185.1 Lerista edwardsae
GAGCACAGACTGAGTTCAGGAGCACCCCAGCCCCTGACTCTCAGGCGTGCCATGCCCCCCAGCAACAGAGCCAGCCAATCAATGACCTGAATTTTCCTGCCCTTGCCCTGCTCGCTGGTGGAGGCCGCGCAAAGTTCCTGAAGAGCCCCCACTGGTATTCTCCCCATAATGGCCTGACTGAACAGGCCCTGAGTCACCAGATGTTTGAGATGAATTCCTTTACAGAATTCCAGGAATAGGCCGTTAAGAGTCTTGAATGTCATCTCTTCATAAAAGATTGCATTGCAGTAGCAAAAATAATACTATTTGTGAAACTTTATGAGACAATTTTGTTTCCTGTTGGGATGAACTACTTTGCTTCTAGGTTTGTAGTTTATCTATTAACTCTTTTATTGCCTCATAAAACAGCTTGACAACAGTGTGATTTCTTAGGCAGCATCTAGTCTACTATTACTCTGCAGATCAGCTATGCAGCCTGAATTCACATTCTCAGATTATCTTTGCATCATGGGTGGAATTTCTGATGCTTCGTTTTTACCGGTGCTGTTTTACAAATAGTGGAAAATTCGGCAGACTGAGGATTAATCTATACCTACAGCAGAAAGAAGTGGTAGAACGGGTCATATCATTTCAGACTGCATGCAGTGGATAATATTTTTAAATAGTTCTCCATAAGAGAAACTTTTGATACTTAATATAATCCGGGGCCAGATTCACCTGTGCTGCAAGTCAGCAAGGTTGAGGGAGGGAGGCCTGATGACAAGACATCCTCCATGAGAGCAGCAGAGGCTGGGAAAGTGCTGAAGGCCAGCAATGTTCTCCATTTGCCAAGTCAATGAGGTCTCAGCCACACCTGGCTTTAAGGAGGAGTCCTGAAGCTGCAGCATTCCTGCAATGGGGACAGAAGGTGGGAATGCCAAAGAGCATGGGGAAGGTGGGTTTGGGCGGAGAAGAGAAATGCTGAGGCTGGAAAGGGGAGCCAGCTTGATCTGACTCAGTAGGAGGTCCAAGCCATGGTGAAAGGAGGGAGTGTGGAGGGAGGAGGAAGCAGGCCCAAGAGGCTGCCCGACTCCTGGTGAGGAGCTTGGCCCTGGGTAGAGGGGCCCAAGGGTGCTGTAATGGGTCCCCACCATTATGAGCTGGCCAAGCGTTGGAGAAAGGGACAATAAAGGTGAGGCCCCAAGGCTAGGTAGAAAAGAAACAGAGGGCCACAGGGCAGACCTCTTTCCTTTCCCACTTTTTACAATGTGTGGGTGAGTACCCGTGGCTTTACACCCAATGAGAGGCATGGCAAAAGTGGGGCATGAGGATTATAAAACGAGTACATTAGAAATAAAGATTCTTGCTCAGCCTGCTCTCTGTTGGACTAGTTTTGCACTTTAGGGGATTTTTCTGTTTGTGTAGGGTAGTATTTTTTTTTAATGGGATGTACCACCTGGAGCTTAAAGCGTCCATTCTATCATTGTTGAACCCCACTACCACGTTCACATCTCATATTGTGTGAGCATGTGTACAGCAGGACTGAGAAACTGCGCATTTCCCTTAGAACAGTGTTCTTTAAACTGTGAGTCGGGACCCACTTGGCGGGTCAAGACCTGATGTCAGGTGGGTCATGGAAAGCTAAGAGCAGCCATCTTGGAAACTGCAGACCTTATTCTAGTTATATTCCTTTTGTGAGAGTTAATATTTTAAATTTTCAAGTAAGGGTTTTTAAAATTTCGTTTTTAGTTCAGTGCTTTTACATACTTTGTCCTAATCTTGCTTTCTGTCAGAGATGTTTTATGGTTGTACAATTGCTGCAGTTCAAGAATGCCAATTACATTTCAGGAGTGTCATTTTATTATGTTACAATGACAGCACTTCCTGCTTGATGATGTCACTTCCTGCCACAACATCACTTCCAGGTTAATGACATCACTTCCTGTGGATCCCGACATAAGTGCCATTCTAAAAAGTGGGTCCTGGTCTAAAAAGTTTGAAACCACTGCCTTAGAACAAGAGTGTCTTCTTAGCATAGGCTCAATTCTGATTTGGGACATTTTTCCAAGGCTTTGGGCCCAATCCTATGCATCTTTCCAGCTCTGATGCAGCTGTGCCAACAGCATATGTGCTGCATACTGTGGCTGGGGTAGGGGGCAGTCACAGCTGCCTTAAAAGAAACAAGATTCTATTTCAGGTGGGATTCTTTTTAATATATACATTTGGAATGAATGTACAATTGTAAACCATGTGAAGTAAGTTTCAGGGCTCCCACAATCTCTCCAGCACTGATCAGAAAATAGTGAACTCATTCTTTTTTATCTGATTTGGATTCATATACAGTTTTAACATAGGCTTGGATCTAAAGAAACACACAACTAGTTCACAATGGCTATAGGGGCTTGGTGCTTGTGTTTCTCAAAGAGCAGCATCAACTGAAAAAGTAATTGTTTTATACTGAGAAGAAATTCAAAAGACATTTGTGATGTAGCATGGGGGGGGGCTGCAATTCTTAGTTTTAAATGGTCCCACTGTGAAGGCATGGGAACACCTACATTAACGCTTTGGCTTCCAGCCATAGTTATGAAGTATAATGCATTAAATTGACTGCAATTTGAAGCAGAAAGCATTTTCCCCCTCTAATATTTCTAGTTGGCCTGAATTTAAATGGACTTGTAGATTTAAATTCCACTTGTTTTCATAGAAATGGCTGTTGCTTCTTCTGTTCAGTTTGCTGAATGTTCCACTTTTAATCATTCCTCTGCCATTAGCAGATAAGGTCAACGGTTCAAAATTATACAGAAGGTATTCAACCTATTCATCAGTGGAGACTAAATCAGTGGAGCTATTTTAATGTGTGACTTAAAATGCATTTGTGGAAGAGTGATTATATACAGTCAGTCCTCTTTTATTTAGATGTGAACACGCTATCTGCAAATTCACTGATCTGCGAGGGGCAGCATTGCAGCTTACATTGTGTTCAATTGCACTTACAGCAGAGGCAGATGTAAGGGAGGGCAAAGCTCTAAGTTTTGCAAGAAGCCTTACCTTGCAGTGGAAATCACTCCTCTCCTGCACCATTTTAGCCAATCCTCACAGGGAAAAGCAACATCTTGGCGTTGCTTACTGGCTACAGCAGCAAGGGAGAGGAGGGATTTACATGACAGGGTAAGGCTTCTTGCAACACTTAGAGCTTTGCCCTCCCTGTAGATCTCCCTCTGACTTACAGTAACTTCCAGGCTAACGTGTACAGGCCTTAATCTGCAATCCTATACCCACTTACTTGGGAGTTGGTCTCACTGAACTGTGGAATACTGATTTCCAAATAAACCTGTATAGGATTGGACTGGACTGCATAGTATGTATTGCACTGGCCAGATTCTTTCTTCTGAAAGAGATTTACTACACCAGCTAAGTAGTACCCATTGCACTAAGGGTACAATCCTAACCAGGGCTGGATAAGCCCAGACCAGTGCTGTAACCAGTGTAGGTCAAGAGCAAGCTTGGGCAGAACTTGGAATAAAGGGATTTCAGTCCCCTTACCCATGTTGCATGCCAGCCAGCCTGATGGAACAACATGGATCTGCACCCGCAATTTTGTGGGCACAAATTCAAGTGGCCTGTGTAAGGCTGATCAGGCCAGGCATGGGGGTTAGGATCTGACATAGGGTGCCCAGGATAGGCCCATCCCCCTCCTGGTCTGAATCTGCCTCTTTATGTAATGGATTTTTATCTTGCCCATTAATCATGTTTCGGGGCAGAGAGAAGGGCCCTCTCTGATGACTGCAGGGTACATGCAGGAATATATGGGGGGAAATGGTCCTTGAGGTATCCTGGTGTTCCATCAGGTATCTAGTTTTCAAGGCAAGTGCCAGCACTTTGAATTGCACTCAGAAACAGAGTAGTAGCCCATAGAGCTTTTGAAGCACAATCAAGATATGCTTCTGATGACCAGTCTCACACAAATAACTTTGCAGCTGTATTTTGAATTAATTGCAGTTTTCAGGCAGCCCCATGGACAACAAATTGCAGTAAAAAATTCTGGAGGCTACTGGAGTAAATTTCAAGATTATCAGGTAATTTTGGTCAGACCATCTCAATCCAGGAGAGCAGTTGAGATCCCAGCCAATGGACTGCCCATGGGCAGAGTTGGAGAAGCGCCGTTCCTCCCCTGGCTCCCGACCCCCAGGGTCGCTCTGCCACACCTCCACGCCACGCCAGGCTCCATTTTAAGGGCGGGTGGGCTGAATAGCACTTACTTTTGCGAGAGGCGAGCTGCCTTGTCCCCACACTCTTACACCTCACACTCAACAAGCACACTACCCGAGCATTTCCCCCCCCCCTCAAAATGGTAGGAGCACCACTGCAGGAGAGGAGACAGTTGATGTTCCAACTTTAGCAGATAAGCGTCCAATTATTTTAAATAAGATAAAAAAATAACTTTTTTTCTGGATGGTGTCCATTATTGGCATGAATGCAAAATAAGTAATTGGCTAAGGTCCAAAAACATACTGGTACTTAAAAACAAAATATATTTTCCCCAAAAAAAACTTAAATGAAAGGGACCAGTGAGATATTTTTATCCCTTTGATCATCATCAGCCACATCATATAAAAACACTGCTTCGACATTTCCTGAATTACAAAATTGGCTTGCCACCTGGCATGAGAAAAAAATAAAAGTTCAAAATCCCCTCGTCATGGAAAACTAGTTGCCCACTTTTTTTTTGGTATGGATCACTGATTTCTGTACACTGCTCAAACTGTTGGCATTTAAGCATTTGTTCTTTTTCAATTGAAGTAATGCAATTTATAACTCCTCTTCCCTAGAGAATTTTACTCAGCCCAGACCGCCTATGATATTCCTCCAAATCCTTTTAATGAGCTATATCTAATTTCAGGAAAACACCGGCTGTTTAACAACAGGTAGTGCATTCTAAAAACATATTTCACATTACCACATTTCCAAGCTGCCAACACTGTTTTCAAAGTTCATGTCTTTTTGAAATGTTGTCTTGGGAAAAAATAATGAAATAAGGCATCAAGCTATCATAAAATGTTTGACTGTCTCTCAACTAAAGACTGAACATGAATCTGACAAAATGGTGAACAAAATGTTGAATAATAATGGTGAGGGGGAAACCTGTATTGCTATCTATGTGTCGTGGTCTAAATATTAATTTGCAACTCAGAGTTCTGTTAGGCCTTTACTTCCCTACTGCACAAATACCATGTTCTTCATGAAATTCCTGGAGGCCATCAGGATTCTGCAAAGGCTTCACCCAGTTAAGTTGACATAAAGGCAATCTATTAAATTTCCTGTGAACTTTCCTTTCTTTTATCGTATTATCATAAATAAAGCACCCTTCATATGGAGGACAACAGACTACTCAGCATTCAGAGACAGCCATGGTAAAGGATGTCTTAATCATTTCCCACACATTTTGTCAAGATAAAAATAGCCTGCTGTCCTTTCTAAAAATTGGTGACCCAGAAATCATAAGGCTAAGTACATTAATCAAGGGTTTTTAAACATTATGAAATAAGCCTCCAAAGGGGTGGATACAGGATTGATATTATATAGGGTTAGCAGATACAAACTGGGACAGCATGTTTATACCTTTAACCATTGTATAGGTATTTGAGGGAATTTGGGCAGGTACAGCTTTTGAAACCCTTCCATGTACCTGCCAAAATTCTGACTTTTATACAATTGTTAGCAGCGGTGCTATTCACCCGGTATGCTGGGCGGGACTTACCTTTGAGTGGCAGTCTGCCCGTTGCATCACGCCGCGTTCCGCCGCTTTCCCACCCACCCCGGCGGGCGGGAAAGCGGCGGAATGCAGCGTGACGCCACAGGCGGACTGCCGCTTAAAGGTAAGTCCCGCCCAGCGTACTGGGTGAATAGCACCGCTGATTGTTAGGTATAGGTACTCTGTCCCCATTTGTATCTTGTTACCCTAACATTATACCCCTCATCACTTCGACATTGCCAAAAAGTGAATAGCCATGTTGGTAGTTGTATTTCTTTCCTAGTGGAATTTCAAGGAGAATTTGGAAGTTTCCTCAAGCAAAATTTAGGAGAAGTTTTGATGGAAGAAAAAAGGAATTTTGATAAATCAAGAAAAAAAATTCACATGAGAGGAATGCGCTCATGTATTGGAAAAGGCAGGAGATACCGCGAGGAGATCAGGAATGGCATCAGCAATGGCTCCTTGTCCCAGATAAGCCAGGGATTATAGGGTTAACCCCCAAGGTCTTTGCAAGCCTTGAGAGCATAGCTGTAGGCTGATGAAGCCTCTGGCAATGAAGGGAGATTAGCACAGGTGCAGATGGGTGTGGCTGATGCTAGAGCCTGCCTAGCAACAAACACCGATTGGCTGGCCTCAGTATAAAGTGGGAGGCAGGAGCTGGCGTAAAGGATCTAGGTAGGTGCTGGAGGAGGGCACCAGGTAGATGCTGGATGGATGGATTGGGACTGACTGATGGAGTGCTGGCTGGACTGCCTGCCTGCCTGAAGGACGGACGGACGGATTGCTGGACTGGATAAGGTAAGGTTATTGTGGGGAATAACCATTGGGCATTGTTGTATGGCTGCCATGCCCCTGGAGCCACCGAATGGAAGAGGCAGGTGTGGCTTAGGCAAGCTGACTGCCTAATGTTTGGTGGTGGGGTTTGTTGGTGCTAGACTTAGGGTAAGTTGGAGCTAAGCCAGTGATGAGGGCAGTCTGGAGGAGGCTGGCCAGCCGGTGATCCCAAGCAAAGCTGCTGGAAGAGAGGAGACCCAGTGGGTGAATGAACCCCCTCCCTCTTGCCTATCTCTGAGGCCACTCTGGAGGGGAAACTAGCTAGCCTAGTGTGGACATTGGGGCCCTTGGGGAGGCCCAGCAGGGAATTTGGCAGAACTGCTCATTGTTACATTGCCACTGTATTTTAGCTGAAGTGAAATGCCAGGTGAATTTAAGATTCCTATGCCAATGAGACTTGGGCACTTACAGGCAGGCCACCTGGCCTGCAATGCATCCAAACCCAAGTAGGAGGCAGCAGCAGCTTAGCAAGGGGGAAGGGGATGAATGTCCCATAGCCCTACAGTAAGCCACAGGCAGCCTGATAGGGCTGCTCCGATACACACCTGCAAAATTGCAGGTACAAGTCTGAGCCTCCCGCAACAGCCCGAGGATGGGGGTTTGGATGCGGCTTAATGGCCACATCACAACTCCAGCTCCTCCCCATTCCTCCCTGCCTTCTGGAACGCCCTCCCCTGCTCTCCCCCTCCCCCTCCCCTGCCCAGAAAAGCCCCTGTGCTGGCCAAATTCAGCCAACCCAGGGGAGGGGGGGTCTTACTGGCTGCCTCCACAGGCACGACTGGGTTGATGCAAGTGCTTGAGTTGGCCCAGTGCCTCTTAGGCTGGTGCAGACATGATTTATGGCACATTTGTGGCAGCCTTGGGCTGACGCAATACACATGCGTCGACCCAACGGGTGCTTTGAATTGTGCCCTGAGACTGCAATCCTATACACACTTACGTGAAAGTAAGGTCCATTGAATTCAAGGAGACTTGCTTCTGAGGAGACATGCATAGGACTGCACCATGAAACAGCACCACTTACAGTTTCAATGGGCCCTTCTTGGCGAACTTCCTCAATGTCCCAAATTATGGACATTGGCTGTATAGAAACACTTTGCATAAATGACCACTCAATCTTCTTTAAGACAAACCTAGTCTGCCCTAATGTAGTATATCTTTGCTGTTTATGAGGCTTTTTTACAAGTCAGACAAAAATAAAGCGGACTAAATATTGGAAATAAAAATAGTGTGCTAGGAAAAAAAAATGGCCTGGACTCCATGAGTTTTGTGGCTACTTTAGTTAATTGTTCAAGTTCCCATAAATGTTTGTGATCCAGTGGGTACACAGTGTGCATTCACAGAGTGTGAATAGATTTGGATGGAATGTTCTCATGACTATGTGCGGGCATAATTTTTTCCCCTGCTGCTCAGCTTTCTGAAAGGATTAAACCAACATCTTGCCATTTTCTGATGGTGTGTGTTCTGTTCTTCACCAAATAATAGAATTGATATTCACAAAAAAAGAATTTATCAGATATGAGCTAGGCACATATCAGGCTTTAAGAGTGTCCTCCCTGCCCCCAGCTAGAACCCTGACGTCCAGTACCTCAATTAACATTAACTCCTTGACAAGGAGTTGGTGAGGGCACCTAAGGTGGGAGACAACTCCTTTTGTATCTTATCTCTATCAACTTTATTTACTCCAAGTCAAAAATCCCCCAGGATGTTGCTTTGCTGACATGTTCAAATGCATTGTGCAAGCAAACTGTTGCTGCCCGTGGAATTTTCCAAGAAACAAAAATGAAGCAAGTTTTCTCCCAAGCCAGCAGGCTAGAGGGGGAGGGGAGGAAACAATTGCGCTGATGAACCAAAATCTGACCTTCTTTCAGGCCTGTGGGAGGGGGCAGCCCAATCCTATCTAGGCTGCCTATGCCATGGTATAGTGGTGCCAAAATGGCTGTTGCTGTATCCCACAAGGCCAGGGAGGTAGCCAGAAGTTTAAGGTAGGGGGACATTTGTTCCCTTACTTCGTTACAAGCCCCCATAGCTTCTATGGGTCTAGTAGGCTCTGAACCAGTTCAATTTCTGGCAAAGATCCAAGTACATCTGTGTAGGGCTTTTAGGTGTGGGAGTATTTGATCCAGTGGCAGCCTCCTTCACTGCCCTGCTCCCTCCGGGGCCTGAATCAACCTCTTCCTCACCTTCTCCCACCTACTTTCACTTCTACCACCTTCCCTACGCCCTCCCCTGCTCCAGAATGCCTCTCTGCCACTTGGTGGAATACTTACCACCAAGGGCTTCTGGGCAGTGATGCCATGCAGGGGGAACGTGGGGGAACTCAGTTCCACTAGTTAAAATTAGGGCTGACTCCGCCCACTTCACTCTCCCTCCTCCCCCTCCCAATTCCTCTGCAAAGAGCTTTTCTTCTTGGTTGGCCGACACTCAGAGGGTTAAAGGGAGCGACTCTGGATTCCTAGGGGGGTGAAGGCAGTGATGTCATTCAGGGGGAACGGACCAGAATGGGCGTTCCAGAACCTAACGGGCTCCGTGGCTGGTTCCGGATTCCCGACAAGTGCCAATCAAAAGTGAGTTCCTGTTCCTAAATCATTTGAATGACACCACTGCTTCTGGGGCTTCTCCAACCAGCGTGAGGAGCCAGCACCAGCCATTTGGCATCAGAAATCTTGCTGATCTATTGCAGACTGCCATGAGAGCTTCCAGTAGATCCTAATCTACCTTCCCACCTCAGACTTAAAGAAATGAATTCACTAATTGAGAGAAGTCACAGAGGACTTCAACAAATTTCAGGAACTCTAAATAAAATCCTTATCTCACTTCTTCTATCCATTTCTTATGTGATGGACAAGTTTAACATTTGTTAAATACCAAAGTAAAAGGGAAGAAATGAATAAGCATTCCAATAAAAGACAACAATCAGACTTGCACGTCCAATTCTATGGTTGCAATCTGCCAGTGGCAGAACATGCCTTCTGGCCATCATAAATGGTGATTTGGAAGCTCATGCAACCATGTGCTTCAGGACCACTACCAGAGATGACATGGAGGTCCTTCACACAATGCAGAGTGAAGGTTCACTGGTGGAGGTGAGTTGATGGAGTGGGTGCAACAGGACAAGGGAGGGAGGAATGGGTCAGAAAGTAGGCTGGGAGGCATGTAGGAGGTGGGAGGTGGTGCCAGTTGACATGTTCCCTTTGTCTCCTTGGACCTTCTCCAACTAAAGAGTTGGCTCAGGCCCAAGGAGACCCATTGCGGAGCCTTTTTATCTGCCCAATCCAATCTAACTCCTTGTGCAATTACGTAGTCTCACCATCCTGTGGGGCAGTTTTGAGCTGTGTAGGCCTTCTCAAGGATAAGGGAACATTCGTTCCTTTGCCCTGGGATGAGCCCTCACAGCACTGCTGGGTCAACTTGGACCTGTGCCAGATACCCCTGCCACCAGTACCACCTCCTTCCCAGCCTAATACCACCACTCCCCACCCCAGAAGGCAGTACAAAGAAGTACAGAGGGCCATATAACCTTATGAGCAAGGATGGAGATTAGAATGGAAGTCCCAAATTGACCTTAATTTCAAATCATTTATCTGTACTCCACACAATTCATATCATAGCAATACCTTAGCAATAAAATAGAAACACATTTTGTGGCTTATGTATTTTAGTTGCTATGAAAACATATACCTTGCCTAACAGTTTCAAAATGATCAGAATTGCCTTATAACCTGGGTTGTATCCTGGGTTAATGCTAAAACAGCAGAAGAAATAGCACAGAGTCTCCAATAAAGCAAATAAAACTCAAGAATTGTTGGCATTGGGCATTGTTTGTTTCAAGCTCTTGCACTCATGTTGGGTGATCTGAACAATGTTAAAATGTGACGCTTGCAGCGTCCAACAGAGTTGGCATTTTTCCACTTTTGTGTTCCGTGCACTGCTTACTTACTATTTTAGCTTACAATATGCTGACAGTTTTATATTTAGCTTCCTTAACGTATCTTCCTGATGTTACTATTTGTATATGAGGGAGGGGTCCTGCTCCATCACTTCTGCAGTAAAGGTCATAATAGAAGAAGTTATACTTGTTTTAGTTCTACTCAGGAGTCAGAAATAAAAATTCAAAAACCTGATCTTAATTATGTTTAATTGAAGGTAAATTTCCCTGAGCTCATTCAACTTACTTTTTAGAGATCCAGGATGGTGTAGTGGTTTGAGAATTGGACTTAAACCTGGAACACTCAAGACGCAATCGAACCCTCCCCCCCTTTGGCCGACGCAAGCCACTTGCCATAAAGCATGTCCGCACCAGCGCTTCTGGAGCAGGGCCGACACAGGCAGTTGCATTCGCCCTGCATTGCTGGAACACCCGCCCCCCACCCCAGTAATCAGCTCCTGTTCCAGCTGAGTTTGGCTGGCACAGGAGCTATTCTGGAAGGTGGGCGGAACAGGATGGGGGAGGGCTTTCCGGAGGGCAGGACAGCCTGGGGAGGGGGTGGAGCTTAGATGCACCTATTAGCTGCCTCCAACCCCTCCCCCCAGCCCTGGCCCTGGTTCAGGCTGCATGGTGTGCTTGGAATTCTGAGCAGTTCTCAGCAACGAGCAGCCCCATAGGGGTAACTAGTGCCTACCCTGGGTTAAGGGGACAAACATGCCCTTGCCACGAGGAGGCTCCAGCCTGCTCCCAACCTGCGCTGGATACAGCATAGGCCGGCCAGCCTGCCTGTTCCAGTGCAGGTTAGGATTGCGCCCTTAATTTTAAATCCCCATTCAGCTATGAAGCTTCCAGGATGACCTTGGGCCAGTCACTATCTCTCAGCCTAGCCAACCTCACAAGGTTGTTGTGAGGACAAAAGGAGAGGAGGAACCATGGGCACCACTCTGAGCTCTTTGAGGAAGGGCAGTATAAAAATGTGAAAAAAATAAAATAAAGTTTACTGGACAGTATCTTTGACATCACAGCATATGGCTGTGTGGCTTTTTTGGCCATTACAGTACTAAAATACTGTGTTTAGATAACACAGAAATGTGAGGCACTGGCAAATTTCCAGAAAGAGAAGCAGAAGTGACAGTGAATCTGGTTTGGGTTTGCAAATTTGATAAAACTAGTGAAGAATCTTTGTTACCACCCCACTGGTTTTCGGCACCAAAGTGAGACACAATTAATCTTTTAAAGGTTAAAGGCTGGCTTTTAAAGGTTACCAAGAACATATGTACTCTTTTAGATTTTAGACTCTATCGTTTGTATCTCTTGGGACTTGGTGCTAACATTGTTAAAACTCAATAGCCCTGCACAGAAATTGTGTTCATGCAAACATCTCCACAATGGGGAGGGAAAACTTTCTGCGCAAGCCTAACTGGGAGTTGAACCAGCACAAGTCTCTTTTGTTGGCCCAGGAATGTTGCAAACGTGCCTTATAGCATGTTTGCACCTACTCTGGAAGTCGGGAGGCTGGTGCAAAGATGTATGCTGACCAGTTTGGGGAGGGCAGGGAGTGGGCAGAGGGAAGGCAGGACAGAGCAGAAAATTTGGGGAGGCTAGGCTGTGGGTGGACTGGCTCAGGGAAGGGGATGAGACCAGCCTCCAGCACTAAAGCTGGATCCTAACCCCTATCCCCAATGTGACTGGCTTTACATGGGCCACTCAGATCTACACTATTGATTTTGCTGGTGCAGATCCAAGTAGCCTGCTGGGGTGACTGGGGCATTACTCAGGGTAAGGGGACATATGCCCCCTTACTCCAAGTTGCGCCATACCACCTCCTAACTGGGGCTGGATATGGCGCAGCTCAGCCGTCTTGCCTATTCCAGCCCAGGTTAGGATTGTACTATCTTCCCTAGGCCCTGTCCATCATGCATAGGGCATTTTTCTTCACTAACAAATCTGTACCTAAGAAATCTTTCTCCCTGTGATAGGGATTAATGGGCAATAATATGTGGGGGTAGGGCTTAGGGCACACAGTAGCAGTGGGGCTTACTGTTGTGCTCTCAGCCCCCCCCTAAAAAAAAACCTAAACAAAGCTCCCACAACAAGGCTTATGCTTTTTTAGACTAGAGTATGGTGATGCTTTATCAGAGTGCATTCCAGGTTAAGACTTTTAAGAAAACTTGCAGGTTAGAGATCTGCAGGGCCATACAAGCTGATTAAACAATTCCAACTCAGAGACATGGAAGAAGCAAAGCCATGTCTTCTAAAACAACAACAAAACCCTTTGTGAATCCTTATTGAAAAACTGAATGGTGAATAGACAATGTCTTATTAATTAACAAGTTTTATCACCTATTAATTGTGATTAATACAGTCAATGAATTGACTCACAGTCCATTCTTAGGGCCCAATCCTATTCAACCTTCCAGCATTGATGCAGCCATGCTGGGGGGGCAGCCATGGAGGTCTCCTCGTGGTAAGGGAACATTCTAAAGCGCAGGCCATAATATTTATGGCGACATAAAGTCTTTACTGAGATTTCACCAGTCATAGCTCACAGATTTTCAAACAAGTAAATAAAAATCCTTAATAAAATAAAGCTGTGACTTAGTTCACACAGATCTACACACATCCATTTCCCAGGTTTCAGCCTGGAGATTCATTGTGTAGCTTAAAATGGACAGATCACACAGGAAGCCCAGCAGCGGCAGCTTCTTCCTCTCCTCCCGGCTTTCCTTCCTTAGTTCTCCTGCCTTGCCCTCATCTGTTGCAAGGAGCAGGATTCCAAGTGCACCACATACCACAACCAGTGGGCGGGGGACAGTAAGACAGCAGAAGGAAGTGCTGTGAGGAGCTGTGACGTCTGCACCGCCATGGCCCTGGTTATTTTAGAGCTACAGCACAAATGTCATGGAAAAATATAACCCTGAAAAATGCTGCTTTTCTCCAGAATCTTCTTAGCATCTTTGCTAAATTCTAAAATTCCACTATACAGTCTGGCAGTACAATAGCTCAGTGGTGGATCACACGCTTTATATGCAGGGCCATATTATCCATTAGGCTGACTAGGCTTAAGCCTAGGGGTCCAACAGGGCTAGGGGCCCATCAATGTTCCTGCTAACCTGCCCCAGTGTTGGGGCACAAGGCTCAAGCTGGGCCCTGTTGCTTGTGGCAGATGGCCATGAGCAGTCTGTCCTGGATACAGAGTTCCACAGCTGTACAATGATTTTTGGTGGCACAGTGGCCATTTTGCCCGTGCTGCTGCCACTGTTGTCAGTGCAGGAGATCCACTGCTGGACCAGCAAAGATAGATGCAACTGTGGTGGAGGAACAAGAGATTTCGTGGGCAGGGCAGAGGGTGAGGAGGGAGGTGGGCCAGGGGCAGTATCAGAGGCACTTGCATGCACCAATATCCTAACCTTGCCATCTCCCTTACCACCCCCCTTTGATGCCAGAGAATTAACGCCTGATAAACAGCAGGCTCAGCTGGATGTGGCATGACATTGGTGAACCAGCTATGACTGACTGAAAACAACAACATTTCTTTGGGATACAGTTCCAGATTCCATTATCACCCAACCATATGTGCATGAAACCCCATTGGCCATATCAATCATACTGTACCTCCTCCGGCTCCTTCTTTTTCATATAGGTTTCCTGTGTCATAGTTATGAATTCCCCTCCTAGACACCTTATTAATGTTCATTTGCTAATTGGTTTTCACAGAAGCTGCCACCGTAAACGTGCAGGACACAGCTCTCCTTGCCAAAGAACATGCAAAGAAGATGTAACCTTTTTGTGAGACCTTACTGATGCAAATCACTTTGATTTGCACAGCCTAATCTCTGCCTGAGTCACTGCCTGATATAGTGATATATTTTCACAGTGACAGGCAGAAGCCATAAAGTCTGAGTTCTTTCAATAGCTGTGACCTTACCAGCTTGAATGGACAACTTGATTTCTCAAATATTCTGCATTATGCAGGTGCTCTTTCTTTTTTTTTTAAAGATGTAATAGAGGTCAAATGTAATAGAGCACTGGGAAGAAGCTCTTCAAATCCCAATGCTAATATATTTTTCAGCCCAATCTTACGGGCCAGTTACAGCAGTGGATCTAGTGATGACTATGCTTGCATAGCCCCACAGTCATGCAAGCATAGCCCCACTGTTACACACTACGGAGCTGCTGGTGGAAATGGTCACCAGAAGCTCTGTGTGTGCACCGGCATTGCCTGGGTGCTGCACCTATGCAAGTAAGATGGCAGAGGGGTGATTTGTCTGTGGTTTGGGGTAGGGTTAGAGTTATAATTACGGTTAGGGATAGCATGAAGGGGAGGATCTCACAGCAATCATATATGCCAGATCCTATATCCCCTTTTCCAGCCTGACTCTTCTGCTTCTTGAATTTATGCCAGCAAAATAGCTGGTGTAGGTCTAAAGGAGAAACCACTGGTGATCAGCTGCCCTACCAGGAGGCAAGTAAGAGATATCAAACACACACACCCGTCATGCAGCCTGTGCTCCGTTGGTGCAGCTGCATCTATTGACTGGTGGGGGATAGAATTGGGCTTTTAGTCTAATTACTTAAAATTTTAATATCCAAGAGAGTAAGTGTTGTCAGAAGGCATTTTATGCTTCAAGAAGATTGACCAAGAAAAAAAGCCAGTTCCCCAAAGCATTGTTTAATGTAATTTTGGGTAATCATAAGGCAAATGTATCTTTAAAGGCTCAAACCCTCAATTAGTGTTAAGGGGGACAGCTCCTTTGAAACCCATGGAATTGTGCTGATTAATACCAGCTGAATGTATGCCTCATTCCTCCAAACACTGTAAAGCTTCTGACTTTAAAATACATGCAGTTCATTTCCATCACAGATAATAAACCAATCCAGTCATTCCCACCAAACTAAGTCTCCTTTTGGAACATGGCCCATTCTTCCATCATGGGCAAATAGCAGATGCCTTTCTCAGAAGCAACTGGGCTTCTGGGGAGGGTATTAAAGAAGTCAGAAGATAGCACATTTTTTCATAGTTGAAGCTGAATGACAAAATAATTTAGCTGAAAAAGACATTGCCCAGTGATTCATTCTGCGACTATGCTTTCAGTTTTCAGTTTGAGTGGCTCGAGTTCACACAGGAAGGATTTCCTTTGGTTTTCCCACAAAACTCAAGGTCAGTTGGAAAAATATCCAAAAATAAAATGAAATCCACAGGACACTTCATGCTGAGAAGACATGAAAGCAGGAAAGCATTATTGCTCATTCCTGTGAAGGAAAGCAGGTTGAAATAAGTTCTGTGGCTTATGAATGAAAATCATTGGAATCATTGTTTATTGTCAAAACGCTTGAGACGTAGCCTGACTACAAACTAGAAACTGGTTTACTGGTTTACTTCTCATTCTTTCCCAGACAGTTCCGGGAATTGTAGTTTGTTCTGACAGATTTCTTAGCTCCTCAACAAGTTACCATTCCTAGGATTAAAGCTATATGCATAGATAAACTGATGTGCAAACATATGGGCTCAAAAAGTTGTGTCCAAGTCTTGGCTTAACGGTTCGTTAAAATCTCATCAATAGGATTTAAGGACTCCTGCTGTCAGCCTTAGGAAAAGCAGTCCAGTACACAGATACAGATACGTAAGGGTGCTGGGGTGCTAGCGATGAGAAACCAGTAATTTCTGTTCTTGTGCCCTGTGTGGTAAGCCCCCAGGACCACAGGTTGGAGTGTCTCTTGGGTAGTAATGTGTTAACAGGCTCCAGCATGGCTCTGCTGACTAAGGCTAGTCATTTTCCCCTAATCTGGAAAATTATTGGAGGTTTGGCTGGACAACACCAGTACTTTCTGGCTCTTGGCTTCTGTCAGGTAAGTTCTGGGTTCTGCCTGGTAGCTAATGGTTTCTGATTCTCGCTACACATTCCTTGCTTGCACCTCATGACTACCTTCTGCCTGGCATTGGCATTTAGCCCCATCAAAAACCAATGAGATTTAGTGATGTATTCATAAATGTGTTCCCTCTCTCTTGATGGCAGCAGTGCATGCATGGAAAGTAATTGTATCTTCTGCTCGGCTGATCTGGCTTCTATATGCTGATATTACCAGTGTAGTGTGAAGCCCAACCACACTGCCACAGTACCATATGGGTCACCTATTTCAATTTCAACACCTGCAATTCTGATATATTTTGACTTTAAATTCCCTCCCCAGTATACACACGTTGCATAATGTTGGAGAAATTTAACCCTAAATATAATTTTGTATGACCATGTTTTTTTAACTCACTTTTATGTAATTGGTGGTGTTTGATAATATTATGGTTTGACACTGAAGCTCTTGGGTTCTGGTCAGCTGTGCCCTGGGAAGAAGCTGTGGGGCCTCTCCCAAGGATGCTTATCAGTGCTGTGGAATGGAGTAAACAAGAGCTGTGGTCTTTGGGAGAGTCACAAGAGTAGGAAAAGTAAGTTTGACTATATATGGCAGTAATCCAAGTTTGCCTTATGCAGGCACAGATCCAAGGAGCACATAGGGGTGGCTGGAGCCTCCCCTGGGGCAAGAGCAGTGGCAGCATTCAGCCGGTACGCTGGGCGGGACTTACCTTTGACCGGCAGTCTGCCCGTTGCGTGACGGCGCATTCCGCCGCTTGCCCGCCCGCTGGGGCGGGCGGGCAAGCGGCGGAACACACTGTCATGCAATGGGCGAACTGCCAGTCAAAGGTAAGTCCTGCCCAGCGTACTGGCTGAATGCCGCCGCTGGGCAAGAGTGCGAACGTGCCCTTGCCCTGGGGAGGCTCCTGAGCACTCCCAACTTGTGCTGGATACCGTGCAGGCCCATCAGCCTTGCTGTTCCAGTGCAAGTTAGGATTGTGCAATTCAAAAATTCCCTATCAATAGACATCAAAACAGAAAAGAGAAGATGTAACGCTCTTGTGCTTGACATTTCTGCCTATGTAGCCGTCTGCCGTGCTGTCATTTTTTTTGACGCTGCTGGTGTAGCATTTAGAGCTACAGCATAAATGTCATAGAAAAACATAACCCTGAAAAATACGGCTTTTCTCCGGAATTTTCTTAGCATCTTTGCTAAATTCTAAAATTCCAGTACACAGTCTGGCGGTACAATAGCCGCCATAATGTCATTTCAAGTGCACTGACATTAGCAGAAAAATTGTATACAAGAAAAACTTTGCAATGTTTGTGGCGTATACAGTTTGATACTACACCTTTCCCTATTTATATGCAATCATGTCTTGAAAACAATCCTTATAGAGAAAATCTGAGTAATGAATAGAATTATTTTGTTTGTTTAAAAGATTTTACCCTGCCTTTCCTCTGCCGAAGCACATGACCAAGGCCCAATTAATGTAAATTACATTAATTTTAATGGGAAAAATCCCAACTCATTCCAAGTTTATTGCCAGGGCACCCAAAAGTCACCCGAAATGCTTAATAGCATAAGGAAAACATTGTGTGACTAGGGGCGCAATCCTAACCCCAGGCAGGAATAGGCAAGTCAACAGGCCTGCCCCATATCCAGCCTGGGGCCTGGAGGTGCTCCCAAGCAGAGCCGTAATTGGCTCAAAGCGTGCTGGGGACTGGATGATGTCACTGCACCACTAGTGCCGCCGCTCAGCCCCCTGCGCCATCCAGCTACACACCCCATCCGGAATTGCTCCATTTAGGAGTATGCCAGACTCTTGTTTTGCCCTGCCACAACTGACACCTGCTGCGCCCGCCTTTCCCTGCAACACCATCTTAATGTCTCTGCTGCCATGCTGCCCAGAGAAAGGGAAAATATTCCCCTTCCCCCAGGTAATGCACAGTGGACTGGGTGGCATTGTTCAAAGCTGCAACTTCGAGCCGCCGAATCGGGGCCACCTAGGCCAGGAATAAGGGTTAAGATCCAGGCCAAAGCCTGGCTGGCTCCTGGCTCCTTCCCCCTCCCTGGGCTGGGCCGCTCATGAGTTTGCCCATCCCCCACCTTCTCCACCCTTCTCTGTTACGAGAGAACAGGGCAGTGAGGCCAACACACGTCCATGCACTGGCCGAACTTGTCCAAGGCTGGCACAAATGTGTTTTACGGGTGATTGCAACAGCCAGAGAGCGGGATAAGGGACTTGTCCGAGGAGGACACCGCACATTCCCTTTGCTTCCTGAGCTGGGAAGCGAGGGGAACCCGCCATTTGGTGGGGTGGCAGCCGCTGCAGGAGCCCCCATACTCCCTTCACTTTGCAACGTCATGGCATCATGCAGTGTGCCTAGGGCACAAAAAACCTTCAGTATACCTCTACAAGTAGGACAGGAAAAACAATGGCCCTCTGTTAGATAGCCCCAGCATCTAGTATTCAGGTGTACATAGTGGTTCCATTTAGCCATCATAGCTAGTAAATAGTGGTGGACTCTGGGCACAATCCTAAGCTGCACTGGAACAGGCAGGCCTGTGGGCCTGCGCTGTACCCAACACAGCTTGGAAGCATGCAGGAGCCTCCCTGGGGAAAGGGCAAGTGCCCTTACCCCGGGGTAGACACCAGCTGCTCCAATGGGACTGCCCGAATCAGGGTCTGCATGGCCTGTGGATGGGAGCTAGGATGCGGCCTAATGCCACTGTATTGAAAACATTATCTATAGCTGTAGCATGTTATAAAGATAACTAATCAGAGTTCAGGTTGACACTGAAAAATATTAAGGTTCTTGCCAGAAAGAATGAATTCTTGATTGGCACAAACCAACCAGGCAAGCAGTAAGGGAAGGCAAGTCATTCCGTCAGCATTCATTAGTCTGATACTTTTACAATATCAGATTAATGAGTGCTGATGGAATGTCAAGAATACAAAGAATCCCACGTATCGCCAATTTATCATCCCATTCTTGTTTCTGTTGCAAAAATGAAAAATCAGTGAAGAGGAAAGCAAGAAAAGTGCAGTATATGAAAATTTCAGTGATTAATATAATGCCTGCCATATATCTAATAATCTTCTAAAATCCGGGAAGGGTTTCTAACAGGAAATGGCAGAACTGCATTATGCAAAAATGAAAATTAATGGGACATAATTAGTGGTGTTGATGCTGTGAAAATAAGCCCAGTTGTGTGGATTTGCATAATCCACAATTTGCATACATGTTTATGCCTTTCCTCCATTTATCAATTAAGGACCATTCCTTGTCTCATGTCTCCTTCAGTATTGCCTTCACACTCCATCACATGTTATTTTTTCTATGGCAGATTTTCCTAAGCAACACTGTAATGTCAGCAGCCCCTTTGTATTCACATTGTATTGCGGGAAATGCTGGTGCCCAACAAATCAAAACAAGTCCATAAGCAATTTTTGTTGCTCTCATCTAGTCACTGGTGAACGCTAGCAGAGGTAATCAAAATTGCAAAATCCACCAACTGCTATGGCTGTTTCTACATTGTGTAGAAAGGGGCATGGACACATTTCAGAGTTGCTGTGGGAGGAAAAAGAATTAATTCATGGGAAAGGTAAGATCTGGGCCAGCTTTAGCTCAGTTCAACTGAATTGGCCCAATTGGACATTGCACTTGGGGAGGACCCATGCTGCAGCAGACAGCTACAGCTAGCCCTTTGCATGGAGGTAAATCTCCATTCATAGGCCAGGGTGGAGAGTGGAGCTCTCACGCCCATCCCTGCCTCCAATTGACCTGAAATTGGGCCACTCTGGAAGGAGTTGGCAGTGATACAACACCAGCACATCTAAGCGTATCTCGGCATCTCTTTTCAAGTAATGCCTGTAAAAAAGTGCTAAAGTCATTCTAACTAACATTTTAAACGATTTTGAAAGTTTTGGAAAAGAATTCAGTATATTTTCATGGATGAACTCTGCATTGTAGAAACCATTGAATATATGGGTTTTTTTAAATTGAATTAATGCCAATAGCGATACAGAAATTTAATAGGAATGTTTCTCTATTTTCTTTCTAGGAGTTGCCGGTAAAAGGGAAGGGGGTTAGTAGCAACCAATCTTGACATATTAATTTAATTTTTGCCATGGGGGGTAGGAAGATGATTTCTCCATCTAGCTAGGGACTTCCATATGCATATGCACCTAGATGAGGAAATGCAGATGGGTGCTGTGCATTTAATTCTATCCTGATGATCTCAATTATTATCTGTTGTGTAATATAACCTGCTGTACTGTGTAACCTACTTCCAGATGCAGTGTTAGCACCTGCTATCATGCCTGGCCTGGGCCACTGCCACAATGTTGTATGTGGAGAAGACGTGCGGGGGGGGGAATCATGTAGGGGGGCCACAAAATAAAAGTGTGGGGCCCCACAGGTATCCTACGGAATTGGGTCCCACACTTCCTAAGTCCGTGGATATGATGAAGACTAAGCTCTGATAATACACTGCATTTTAAAGTTATTTACCCATCTATTTATTTAGCTTTATTGTGCTCACTTTGGCAGCACATATACTAAATTATTTAGCTTTATGTCTGAATGCAGACATTTCAGGAGCCTAAATAGGAGAAGGCAGGAGAGGGTCTTCACTGATGGTAGCAGTCTGCCTTGCAGAACCCTCCCTATGTCTTCAAACCATATGATGGAGAAGGAACAGGGCTCTTTAAGCCCGATACCCACTGTAGAGATGGATTTGTTGCAGAGTGGAAGAAAATGAGAAGTAGGGAAGGAATAACATTAAAACATTCTTTTGCCCATAATTAATTGTATGTGGTCACTTGGGGTTATATCAGTTTTTTTGATTCTGTACAATAACTTGGTCAATGCCTATAGATATGGGTCATATCATTTTCCATCATTAACTGGAGAAATGAGGTTGGTTTCGATGGGATGACAGTATTTCACCTTTGTAGCGATAAGTATCACTTTGACTAACAAGGAGGTAATGAAGTTGGTCCAATAAATTATGCAGTGACATCAGAAGCTCTGACATAGTATATCAGTGGCGTGCCATGCGGGGGATCCGGGCTGGAGCTGCAGTGGAGCCACAACTGCTGCAAGCAACTGCTGCTCGCTCGTCCCCCCACCTGTCCACCTGCAGTGGCTGCGGCAAGTGCGAAGGTGAGCAGCGTTTGGCCCACCTGCCCGCCCTTGTGCTTTGACCATTCCAAAATGGAGCGTAGCATGCTGGGTGTGGCACTGGGGATGGGAAGCCAGCGTCAGGGCTGGTGAGTGTTGACCTGGCCAGGATGCATCCTCGGCTGGGTCTGCCACTGCTTATAATTTACAAAATTAAATAACTCACAGTTGTAACATTTATAAATGCAGCACATTATGATGAGTGGAATTTACACTTTCTTCAGAACCCCTCCAAATATGGCACCATACACAGAGAATCCCACAAGAAGGGGGCACACACCAAAAGAGTCTAGAACTGTCATTTTCAGCCTTTTTTTCCTATGACCTCATTGAAATTCTTCTCAGGTTCTAGGACCCTCCTGTCAAACAAGGATACAACACAAACAGGTAAACATAACCCCCCTTCTCACAGTTTTCAGTCTGTGGTCCCTTCAAATATCCCAGGGCTCCCCAGGGAGCTATATGGCTCCTGTTGAGAATGGCTGGTCCAGAACAAACCCTTAGCAAACCCAAGCCACCATATAAACCCTCTTCTGCCTTCTCTACATAGACCACAATGTGTTCTTTTTACTGGTGCTAGTGCTGAGGACCTCTAGTGATGGATACCAGACATCCGATGCCCCGTAGAGGACAGTGCAGGTGGTGGGGTGAAAGCAGGGAGAAGGTGGAACAGAACAGGTATGGGCAGAATGGGAAGGTGATCTGAGAGCAGACCAGGCCTGGAAAGAGAGCCATTTTGGTGGCAGCAGCTTGCGCTGAAATCCTGTTCCTGGGTCTGATCCACTTTCCTGGATCCACACAAACTTATGCCAGCTGGTGCAGGTCTGAGTAGACCCACCAGGTGAGCAGAGGACTTGCCCCAAAGAGGCTTCTGGAGGCAAAACTCCCCTGCCAATGATATCACTGCTCAAGGAGTTAGGTCAGATTGGGCTGTACACAGTGGTGGGATTCAAATAAATTAACAACCGGTTCTATGACATCATAGCCAGAGCCAAAAAAAACCCCCGAAGCCAGCCGAGATAAGCGAGTGGGCGGGGTCCGGCCATTTAACAACCGGTTCTATAGAACCTGGGCGAACCCCCTGAATCCCACCACTGGCTGTACATCTCAGCCCTTGTTGCCAACTTTTTCCCACCTTAAGCAGATGACTGTATGTCCTCTGTGATATCACCTTCGACCAAGGTTAAGAGCCCTATATCATGATGTGGTGGGGATGGTAGGTTAACGTGAATGAATGGCAGCCTCATGTTGACAGAATGCTATTGGAGTAGTTGTTGAGTTTTGCCTAAAGGTAAATCTGGGGAAAATCTGGTGAGTCCTCTTAGGTAAAATATATGTTGCAATACTTGATAAAAGGATTAGCTGTGGGAAGGTGGGGTCTTGCTTCTCTCCAAATGATGCAATAGGAGGTTTCTAGTCTCAGGTGGTTTTGACTCCAGGGTGTGAATAATGATTTAAACTCTTGTAACAGCAGCAGGACATCTAGCTGGGAAAAAAGCAAGAGGAAAAAAGTGGCCAAGAGATGATCACATGGATCCAGTGGCCTCCAGGGACAGGTATGATGTCTGATTCACAGGACTGCTGCCAACATACATTTATATCATGCAGTCATCTGAGGCAGGGAAGCTTGCACCTTTTCAGACCACGGTAGTTTTAAGCTCAGTAATGCTGTGCCTCTGCATCATGCCTACAAGAAACTTCCGCTGTTTATAGTGTAGAGTCTCAAACTGGTCCCGCATCTGGGAAATAGCTAGTGCTGTTTAGACAAAAGACCAAAAATTAGAAAGTTCAACTAGCAGTGCTCACTTTTCATTCTTGATCTGATCGTGGATAGACCAAAGAAACACAAAGCAAAGAGATGCAAATAAACCAGCCTATTGCAAGTGATTGTTAACCTAATAATTCTTGGTATTTAAGCCAAACTACATCACATGCAAGAGAGTGGCAAAAGGAAATAGGTATCTTTTTGTCTTGTGTGCTTCCTGGGGCATCTAATGGGCCATTGTGAAATGCAGGAAGTTGGACTAGATGAGCATTTGGTTTGATCCAGCAGGGATGTTCTTATACATATGTTATGTTGGAGCACTGTGATTGAAACTCCCAGGATAATTTTCTTCTTGTAAAAACAGCTGCAAGCCTCCAATTTGCATCAGGGCCACAGTGCAGGTCAACGGGGTCCAAGTCCTGCCACCTCTCTCATGTTTCATGGCTAATCAACATAGTATGGCAAGCCATGGTCAGGAATGCTTTGGTCTCAGCACAGTGTGGAACTAACCCCACAGTGTGGAACTAATCCAAGTTAAATAACTTGCCACATGGAACAGCTGTAGATTTGGGGACAGTTTCAGCTGACCTTTGTGCAGCAGCTCTATTATGAGAAGTCACTGTTAAACATTATTCCAAGCATGCTAACATAACAGAAACACTCCCACTAACTCCAAATTCTGGATCTAATTATGAAGATTGATCCTGGATGAAGGCAAAGTCCTTTTTGCTGGTGGCCATATGAAGATGGAAAGCTTCCATTTTCCTTGATGTTCCTCTCTTTGTTGACAGTGGTTTAAAGAGTGACATCTGGAGCAATAAATTACAATATAGGGCTTTCCCCTCTGCCTTCAGCAACAGAAGGAACACATTTTACATCAATGACTGGACAAGGCATTTTGTTGGTTCAGATGTTTCCCTCATAACTTTGCTACCGTCACAAAGGAAGATTTCTAAAACAAACAAAAACAAACAATTATGACTTCAGCATGGAAAGAAGAGAAGCAATCTTGTCCATACGGGAGCTTGCTCTTTTATTTCCCAACATGGCCAGGATGGGTTCCTTAGAAAGTAGATTGGGAATTTGCAGGTCATGAGGTCATACCCTTCAGCTCACTAGCCACTACTGTCCATATTCTCTACCTCCAAGCTGTGAGCCTGAGAGCGCAATCCTACCCTGGAGTTAGGCCGGCACACTTAGGCCAGCAAAGTTTGGCAGGTACAAGGGCCACTGTAATGCACATTTGGACCACTCTCAAAATCAAGGAGGTTGGCACACGTCTGTATGCTGGCCTCTCTGACTCCAAGAGTGGTCCAAACATACTTTATGGTGTTCCTTGTGCCAGCCAAACTTTGCTGGCCTAACTGTCCTGGCCCAACTCCAGGTTAGGATTGCTCTCTGAGTCTTCAGAGGAAGTGCAAACCTGTCAAACACAGGCTGAATATTTATCATTGTATAGATCTATCTATCCTTGATATTCCAAATCAACAGTACCTTTCATCTTGTCTCTGTTAAGCTGCCCTCATCCAGCCCATCATGGACACCAAGTACTATTTCAGAGTTTCCACTGTTTCTCTAGGATCTGATGGATGGCAGAAATAGAGTTGTGTATCATCACCTTTTCACAAATCTCTGACTTGTCCCCAAAGTTTACCTTCTGTCCACTGATTGATCTCCACCCTTACCTCTGGGTCCTTCTCTTCTCTTACATTCCCACTCAGCTGTAACCCGTCTCTGCGCCCACAGGTACTGACCACATAACAGTTGCTAGGTATGCACATAGAAAGGGGGAAAGCAACGTTTGTTTGTTTTTAATAGCAGCAGCCATTATGTCAATCCACACTCAACTCAAATCTTTGTCCTTTTCCTTAGGCTTGAATTGTAGGTGGAATTTGATGTAATGGCTGATGCAATGACTATGACTTTTCCTTCCTTTTCATCTCACATTTCTGATGGTAATTCTCCTACCCAAAGTGACACAGTAGTTCAGAAGACAGAAAGTTTTGCAGGAGTGTGGAGCATGATTATAGGTTAATCTATTTTATCAAACTTCCATCGGATTCATAGCACAATGAATGCTCCAAACCCAAATCTATTTGTTTACCAACTCAGACAAAAATAATCCCCAAATATATTTTTGTTTGAGGTCATTCCACTGGGGCTTGAATTTGAAGAATTCTGGCCTGAGAGATAGAACCAGAGAGATGGCACAGTTGATAAGCTTTTCTATATACCTCTGCTAATTTGATTTGGAAAGACACTGATTTGGGCATAAATCCTATGTATGCAGTGCTTCTCCAGAGAAAGATCACACTTTTTATCTTCAGGCATATAAAACTTATACATTAGAAATAGGGGAAAATCTTGATTGATTGGGAGTTGTTCACTCTAAAAGCACAACAGCAGCAGCTCATGCTCCTCATTATGGAACACAACCAATATGAGAGAAAGCAAGTTGTCCTTGATGACACTGAAGAAAATACCATCATGCAACTAACCCTCTGCTAGTCCATAGCTTACAGTGCTGGTGGGGTGACAAGACAGAAAATATTTAGTTGTTGACCCAGTGGCGTTTCTACAGGGAGGGCAAAGCTCTAAGTGTTGCAAGAAGCCTTACCCTGTCATGTAAATCCCTCCTCTCCCTTGCTGCTGTAGCCAGTAAGCAATGCCAAGACGTTGCTTTTACGTACCTGTGAGGATTGGCTAAAACGGTGCAGGAGAGGAGCGATTTCCATTGCAAGGTAAGGCTTCTTGCAACACTTAGAGCTCTGCCCTCCCTGTAGAAACGCCTCTGTGTTGATCATCTCCTTGATCTACATCAGCTACTTAGTTGGTGTAAGTCTCATGACCTTCAAGAGCAGGTCCAGGTTGCGAAAGCAAGATAGTTGGTTCTGGGGCAAGATGCTGCAGCCAAAACACACCCCTGCCCTCCCTCCCCTACAGCAAACATACATCCAGCACTCCAGGGGGAAAGAATAGTTCTTTTGGGGGGAAGGGAATCCTCACATTTCCTTTTTTCCTCTCTCTGTAAAATGGCATGCATGTGGTGGTGGTGGTTACTGGGAGGAGAATAGGGACAAAGCCCATGCAATCTCCTGCCATAGAGCCTTCCCATGCAGCTTCAAAACAGTAAGAAGTAAATACTCTGGACCATGTTATGTGTTTGGAGTACTGCATCATTTGACTCCCAGAGGAAATGCTTTCATTGTGAGGTCTAATTTTACAGACTCTGCAAGTGCTGTAGGCCTGCCTGCCTTGCTGTAAAGATCTGGCTGGGCGCCCGACTTACTGGCGGTGTCCAGTCATGCACCAAGCTCTCCATTTGCTGGTCCACTCAGGAGCAGCCCTGGGGCATGGGCCCAGATTTTTGTCTTGACTCTGTGTTGTATTATGGCTCTAGCAGATGGTTTAAGTTTCAGTGAGAATTTCTTTCCCTAGCAAAAGAATAAATGAATGCAATTATACATTGTTATGCCTAATTTTTCAGGCAGACATTATTGCCAGCTCTATTATTTTCCAAACAATAAGTGGGCTATTTTGGCTCAATAGAAATGCTGCATTTTAATGTGTGTGTATTCCCTAACTTCCAAATCTAATAAAAGTGTCTATTTAAAGGTCAAGGGAGATATTTCTTTGCCATAGTTTGGTTATACCATTGATTTAACATGCAGTAGACTGACTTTTAATAAAACATTTTTTCAGGATAATATATATTAAGCATAAGGGGATTTCTTTGTTTGGTTTATTGCTCCCCTTCTTTGCTCAGTTTGCCCCTTCTTTATTCCTGTATAATTACAATGTAACAATTGAAATGTCTAAAATTAATTCTGAAATTAGAGCTTACACTATTTACTGCAGCTTTCTTCAGTAAATTTGCATCTGTTTATCGGTCTCTAACCTACAGTATTGGAGAAAAAAGGCTCTTGACTCATAACTTTAACTCAAGTTGTGAGGTTTTGGCTTGACTCTCATGAGACTCAAGTCTCACATGTCAACTCACAAATCAGGCCACTGGCTCGGAGTGGTTCAACAAGCTTCACATGGCAGGCTCCCAAATAAGAGAATTTCCCAGGGTTCCCCATGCATTTAAATCTGTTTTGCATTGAATCATGGTTCCTGCCTATTGCAACCCCCCCCCCTTTTTAATTTTTTGCTGACTCCATCAGGATTTTGAACCAACAACCTCAAGATCTTTCATGCTGCAAGAGCTAGCTTAGCTGTTTACCCAATTGAGCTATCCTGGCTCTGATGAACACCGGATGGGCCTATACCTTTGTTGAGAGGCAGGAAATTAAACTACAGTTTAAACACACACACACACACACACACACACACACACACACACACACACACA
>JAJKFI010000032.1:12973379-13006761 GCA_029204185.1 Lerista edwardsae
ATCTATCTATCTATCTATCTATCTATCTATCTATCTATCTATCTATCTATCATGTTTTGCTTCTAGACTTTGAGTCTATGTGTGTGTGTGAGTCTACACACACAAATGTAGAGTGCATGCCAGCTGAGTTTTGAACCCTCAGATAAATGTAGGGATTTGTTTTATTAATTATTTGATTTGTCCCCTACTTTGGGCACCCCGAAAAGGGCTTGTAGAAACATACCATACAATTATATAAAAACAATTCATAAATAATACAGGTCAGAAAACCTTTTATGATGGGTTAAAAGATTTATGATCTTTTATGGGATTTATGATCGGTTTTTATGAATTTGGAGTGCCAATTCCAAAAAACAGCATCAGCTTTGCTTTATCACATGGTTCAAGCAGCTTCCGCTTGAGGAACCATTCACTAACAAGGTTATGCACTATCTCCAAAACTAGGTGTGATAGGGCAAAACTGATGCCATTTTTGGAACTGGTAGCCCAAATATACCCAGGGATAGGTCTAATTTTTAAGATAACATAAATGTGTGTTGGCCTGTGTAATTAAAACAACAATCAAAACATTGCTATAATCTAACCTGTGATATTTTTAGGGGCCCTCCAAGATCTTTCTGTGCCTGAGGTGGGCTGACAAATGCTTCAACTTGCCAAGTGGCACACCCACAGATGCAAACAGTCACCACTGTTTCCTCCTCCTCCTGTGCTTCCTGAATTTGAAAAAGAAGAGGGGCATTCATTTCTCCTCCTGCTTCATTCCTCTATTTTGAAACCCAAGAGGCAACTGGTGGTGGCAACACCCAGGACCTTATACACCACCTATGGTGAGTACCTCAGTCCATCTTTTGAAGGGGTTGACCTTGATTGCCTGACACTGTCACCATCAGGCAATCGCACCAGTCCTGTCTAACCTGGATGTCCTGCCTTTCAGGGTTTCAAATTACCTCCAATGTGGCCACCTAGAACCCTTTTAACTGGAAATGCCAGGGTTGAACTTCGGACCTTCTGCAAACAAAATATGACTCTGCTATGAAGTGTACCATTTTGCTCTGCTCTTTCCCAAGATATTAATGTGGCCTAGCTTTGCTTTTTCATAATTTAGAAAATAAATAAATAAATATTCTGCATATATATTAATTCAGAAGTAAGTCTCAGAATGCAATCCTAATGTGGAGTTAGGCCAACACAGTTTGGGGACACTGTAAAGTATGTTTGGACCAGTCTCAGAGTCAGAGAGGCCAGCACACAGACATTCACCATCCTCCCTGACTCTGAGAGTAGTTCAAACATGCTTTACAGTGGCCCTGATGCTGGCCAAACTTTGCTGGCCTAACTGTGTCGGCCTGACTCCAGATTAGGATTGCACTCTCATTGTGTTCAATGGTGCATACTCCTAGGTACATAAGAACATAAGAAGAGTCCTGCTGGATCAGGCCAAAGGCCCATCTAGTCCAGCTTCCTGTATCTCACAGCGGGCCACCAGGTGCCCCAGGGAGGCATGAGACAACAAGATGCTTGCATCTTGTTGCCACTCCCTTGCACCCGGTACTCTGAAGTAGCCTACTACTAATGTAAGGAGGTTGAACAATCCATCATGGCCTATAGCCATGAAATCCAGAAATCTTCCAGAAATCCATCCAA
Source organism: Lerista edwardsae (assembly GCA_029204185.1). Taxonomy (NCBI): domain Eukaryota; kingdom Metazoa; phylum Chordata; class Lepidosauria; order Squamata; family Scincidae; genus Lerista; species Lerista edwardsae. Next base: position 12,975,024 of record JAJKFI010000032.1, read on the forward strand.
ACCCCTCTTAAAGGCATCTAGACCAGATGCCATCACCACCTCCTGTAGCAGAGAGTTCCACAGACTAACCACCCACTGGGTAAAAAAGTACTTCCTTTTATCTGTTCTAACTCTCCCAACCCTCAGTTTTAGCGGATGCCCCCTGGTTCTGGTGTTTTGAGAGAGGAAAAGGAACATCCCTCTATTGACTCTATCCCTTCTGTGCATTATTTTGTATGCCTCAATCATGTCCCCCCTCAGGCACCTTTTCTCTAGGCTGAAGAGCCCCAAACGCTGCAGTCTTTCTTCATAAGGGAGGTGCCCTAGCCCCGTAATCATTTTTGTTGCTCTCTTCTGCACCTTTTCCAGCTCCACTATGTTCTTTTTGAGGTGTGGCGACCAGAACTGCACACAGTATTCCAGGTGTGGCCTTATCATCGATTTGTACAATGGCATGATAATATTGGCTGTTTTATTCTCAACCCCTATTTTAATTACCCCAAGCATGGAATTGGCCTTCTTAATTGCTGCCGCACACTGGGTCGATACCTTCATTGAATTGTCCACCAGCACCCCAAGATCTCTCTCTTGAGCTGTCACAGACAGCTCAGAACCCATAAGCCTATAGGTGAAGTTTTGGTTTTTGGCCCCAATGTGCATCACTTTACACTTGTCTACGTTGAAACGCATCTGCCATTTGGCTGCCCATTCCCCCAACTTGGAGAGATCCTTCTGGAGCTCTTCACAATCCCTTCTGGTCTTCACCACCCGGAAAAGTTTTGTGTCATCCGCAAACTTGGCCACCTCGCTGCTTATCACTGTCTACAGGTCAAGTGTGTATAGAACTTGTAGCTTTAGTCTTTAAGGAAACAAACAACTCATTATTTGCTGCAAAGACATAGTATCCTTCTAGCATTTGACAGTGGCCTGACTGACACATTTTGCTATCGTAATGAGAACTTGTCATGCAACCATATGGAGAAAGCAAACAAGTTTGTGTGAGGTGCCTCTCTGTGCGTTTATGGCAATTGACACTTTGTCATCACAATCTGTTGAAAATCCTGCAATGGAGTGGGAAGCTACATTTAATAAATGGCTTACTACAATATGGAACTGTGCCTACACATATTACACAAGCAGTGACCCACACAGACAGCAATATGTGTGATTCACTCCATAGTTAGAAGTATTTGCCAAATGTGATTGGAGTGGATCAGTGGTTTTATATTTTGTTATTAAAGAAAGGGAAAGTTGGTAGAATGATGAAACTCTATTGATTCCTTTCTATTTGTGAATATAGTATGACAGATATTTTTGATCCTGCAGGAAATGTATTTTTCAGAGCAATAAGCTACTTTCTTCAGAATGTAATCAATGCCTCTTTTTTCCCCATCCCCTCTTCACACTTTAATCATTTTTATTTATATTGCTGCTATTGTAAGTACAGTTTCTCTTTATAGTGGAGCATTGAGCCACAGGAAGTTCTTATACCATAATTCAAGGAGAGTTTTTCTACAAAACCACAATAATTTATTGAGCTGAGTAAATTTCACTTGGTGCAGAGGATGAAGGATGAAATGTTGTTTCACTGTTATAATTCTTCATAGTGTCCAGTTTAAAACATACTTCACATTTTTTAGAATTTAAGAATCCATCTAACTTTTAGTGATGTCAAGATAGATAGGCTACAGACTATGATGGAAATTTTTATGGGACACATATAGAGGTCACAGTTTCATAGCAATGAAGGCTCTCGAGCTCCAAGGAGGCTTCAGTCTTGGTTGTAATTATAAAAGTACTGAGAAACCTCTGCCTTAGTTGGGACGAAAGGTCCTAACTCATATAACCATGGTTTTGACAGTCACAGAATGACCTTGTGAGTGCAATCATTACCTTGTCTTTGGCTGGCACAAGTTCCTTGCACTGGCTTAGGAGTGCTTCCCTAGGAGTTGGCTAAGCCAGTGCGTGGATATGTACTGGCTCAGTGAGGCTGCACCAAGTCCTGCACTCTAGGTAAGGCTGCCCCAGTTGAGTTAGGCTGGAAGTGGGGTGGGGGTTGAAGAGGGTGATGAGGAGGCAGAATGGGGGGTTGGGGTGGGGGAGGCTGGATCAAGGGCAGACCAGTGGGCAGGGCAGGCCCAGGAGAGGTGTGGGACTAACCTGGGTGAGTTTGGCTGGATCCTAACCCCCTTCCTGGCCAGCCTGGGTTACATCACGCTGCTGAGATCTGCACTAGCGATTTTGCAGTTTGATAAAGGGTAGTATCAGTACCATAACCAATCTTGGGGAAATACAGTCATTACAACATGCTGTGTAAGCAGCCCCTTCCACTTGCTGTTGGAGCCATTCTGAGCACTGACAGCAAACCCAATGGCTACGCTATTGGGTTGTATCCACATTTTGGAAGAAAGAAGGCAGCTGGAGCTAGAAAGGTTGACAGCCTAGTGTAATATGACTCGTCTATGTCAGTGTTTCTCAAACTGTGGGTCAGGACCCACTAGGTGGGTTGCAAACCAATTTCAGGTGCATTGCATAGCATCTATGACAGCCATAGTTGAAAAATATTGGAAGATGGAACACTGGAAATCCTGAAGGTAGTGTGGTTATTTTGCTTTTGTCAAGGCTGTAAATAGGGTTTTCCCCTTTCTGATTCACTTTGCTTTTCAACAATGGCTGAAAAATAACCCAAGTTATTGCTGCAATCTCAGGAAAGCAGCAAGCTCTGGCATCACAATGATGGCACTTCTGGCATGACATCACTTCCAGTGGCTCCCAGACAGATTGTCATTCTAAAATGTTGGTTGGTCCTGGTGCCAAAAAGTTTGAGAACCACTGATCTACATTCTCAAACCATTTCTCCAGATGAAATTGTTGGAGCTTTCCTTTCAAATGTACAATGCAGATAGATATGCATTCCTCTGATTTGCAAGGTATTTTTAGATAGAGGCAACAAGAATTAACTTTTATTGCAAGGTGGGCCTAAATTTATGGCTTTGGATTGATTTATTCTTTGTAATGTCTTTAGCCACAGTAGCCAAGTGCAATATAGAAGTCATTTTTTTCTTTTTAGACTAATCCACGCAAAGCCAACTGTAAATCATATGCAGAAAGGTTTTTATGTAAGAGTACAGGACAAGGAATCTACTTCAACAATTTACAAGTTTCTGCTTTTTCTTACTTGTGTATTTGCACCCTTGGACTTGCAGTGACTCCTGCTATTATGATTGGAAATGTTTAGCACTGCAGTCAAAGTTGGAAATGTGGGTTTAACGCGTCTTTGGTAGAAAATGGGTTTTAAGATCTTCAGTGGCCTACAATTCACCATAGTATCTTTCTGAGTAGTCTTGTAGGAATGGAATACTTTGGTGATTTCACCTCCCTCCCCCAGTATGAAACAAGAGCTATTTCCAAATTCTGACACATGAGAGGGACGTGTCCCTCCTCCGCATTAAAAAACAGTTGATATATCATGCAAGAAGAGAGGGGAGTTTTCAAATTCCTTTCCAAGTTTTTGTCCTATTTTACATTCTGCTATCCAGCTGTTGACATGAAAGGCCTACTTCCCCTCCCCAGTTTTATTGCATTTCAGTTGTTTTGGCTTCAGTATTTGATGTAAACAAAAGCAGTAATTGGTTTGCATGTGGAAAATCATTATTTGCTTCTCAGAAAAAAAAACCTGCACATTTCTTGAAGTGACTTCTCTGTCAAATAGAAACCTCTTAGGAAATTGGGTGGGTTGGAAAACCAGTTTCTGTGATGTCCTGGCCATGAAGAGGGAAATCTGGTGTTCCAAAGAAAAACGTGAATCCAAGATATTTGTCACATCTGCATTTTTGTTGATCCTGTGGTAAATTTCAGCTGGTTTGGGCCTTTGGCTCTTATTGGAACAATTTATATGCCATCTTTCAGGGATTTTTGACATAAATTGGGAGGTTTTTAGTTGTTCCTGGAATAGGGGCAGTCTGACATAGAACAATGCCTGATGCCACCTTGGGCCTGTTGCTGCTACATTTGTACTACAAAAAGCCCTCTAGTGTGCTCCTCACACAGTTTCTTCAAATGAAGGAAATTGAAGGAGGTGCTTTGTTAGTGTAGTCCCTAGAAATCACCACACTTCTGTATTTGAAGAAACCAAGCGAGGAGCATGGGAAGAGATGGGCAATCTGCTTTCCATTCACTTTTAGCAGATAGAAAGTGGATCAATGCAGCTCTCATCCATAGAGAGGCTGGAGAGAGGTGGCAGAAGTGGCAGGCTCAGGATGACAGGCACCCTGAATCTGCCACCCTCTCATCACAACCCCATTTATGCAATCCACTTCCCCTCCCCTCATGGATGGCAGCTGTCCTTGGCAAAACTTGTTTCCTCCCTTCCCAACCAGTCTTTCAAATTCAGGGTTTGGTGCAAAGAGCCGGTGCTGAATAGCAAATTGCAAGTTTATTACGTCCATACAGTAGGGACGTGGTGGCGCAGCGGGTTAAACCGCTGCTGCTGGGCTTTCCAACCGGAAGGTTGGGAGTTCAAGACTGTGCGACAGAGTGAGCTCCTGTTGCATGTCCCAGCTCGTGCCAACCTAGCAGTTCGAAAGCACCTAAATGCAAGTAGATAAATAGGGACCACTTCGGTGGGAAGGGAACGGCGTTCCGTGCACTACGGCGTAGAGTCATGCTGGCCACATGACCACGGAAGCTTGTCTTCGGACAAAACGCCGGCTCTACAGGCTTTGAGATGAGCATCGCCCCCTACAGTCGGTCACGACTAGACGATTCGGTCGTGGGAAAACTTTTACCTTTACCTTTACATCCATACAGTTACTAGAACTAAACTATGGCCAATCTTATGTGCACTGCCCACTAGCCCTGCCCACCTCCTGTGCTGGCATTGACTGCTATAGTGCTTTCATAGTGTGCCACTCAGTGTGCTGGCAGGAGCACTGGCGGGAAGGTCTGCACCTTCCCACCCACATGAATGTTTCCTCCACTGCTTGCTGGAGGAACTAAGTCATCAGGGGAGGCAGGAGGGGGTGAAATAGGATGGGAAGGGGCAGGGGATGAGTAGATTGGGTGGGATCAGTACCACAAGAGAAGCCGATATTTTCCTTCCCTGACCCAATCCCACAGTCCACATGGACCTGCAGCAGCTATTTAGCTAGTGCAGGTTCAAGTAGACCCCTCCCCACTCTGGTGTCATGAAGCCTTACCCCCCAGGTAAAGGAACAATTGTTCCCTTACCCAGATGAGACTTCTGTAGTTGCTCCCCCTCCCCCCATCAAAGGATGTAGCAGGCACCTCTTGGTGTCACTGCATTAGCAGGGGAGGGTGGGTTGCTGTAAAACATGTATGTCTTTTGAACTACATATATATTATACTCTCATTACAAGATTTTTCTAACTCCTCAATTTAACACGCTCTTTTTCATTTTCTTCTTTGCCTTGTTGCTTGCAATAGAAGAAAATACTTTCTTAATTTGTCTTTAAATGCATATGCAACAGCACAGGTAAATTATTTTAGCCTGATGGGCACCTAATTAGATTCTCATCGCACAGTGACTTAGAAAAAAATGTAAATATTTATTTTAAAGTGCTCTGATAGCATATCGTTTTTTAGGTTGGATTACCTGGAAAACACAGTTCATGCATAACACGTTTTTGTCAACCCAGAAAATGAGGTTTTCCATTATTTACATGTCAAGAATATTCAGCTTTCATCCCTGAATAAATCGGTTTCTTGTACTTGCTTTTCTTGCATTTGGAAACAGATGCTAGAAAAAAACTGTTGACACTGTCAATATTTCATTTAAACTAGGATTTTGATCACATGCAAGGTGAAAGTTTGCCCTCTTCATGTGATTAGAAGAACCAGAAAAGATGGGAACTAGGATGACTTTGAGCACATTCCTGATTGGTGGTGGTGGACTACTTAAATTATGTCATCTAAGTGGACTCCAAATCCAGCCAAAATCAACACCTTAAAAACCTATTGATTTCAGTACAAGAGAGCTAAGCACTGTCAATTAGTTCTTGTAGCATGTGTTTGCCTCACTGCTATGCCCATTCATGAGAGTGCACTCTCTCACTCTCACTGAGGGATGAACTGCATATTATAAGCCCATGCATATATTTAAACCTCAATAACTGTTTTCCACTACGTAGGCTTACAGATGCATGTGTGAGAGCAAACTCATCTGCAATCCTGCAGGGACAAAATAGCTAGTGGGCTGTTGGGTGCAGAAAAACAGTGAACAGGGAAAGGGTTCAGCACTTCCCCCAGGTATCCACTCAACAGCCACATCCTTCCCAAATGGCTTTTCCTTATTGAAAGCACGCTTATAGGGACATGCAAAACTAATCATATATTCTACTTAATACTTGACAGTTCTCAACTGAGCACATGAACCACCTGGGAGGGCCCACCTTGGAGGGGCCACTGGGGAGACCTGGCAATGCTCATGTAAGTGCACCACAGTGCACCAGGGCACATGATACACACTTGTTCTGCTTTATGGACTGGTTTACCCATTATTGTCCTTCGCTGAATACAGCATCCAATTATGACTTGTGCACATGACTGAAAAATCAAAAGTTGATCACCCCAATGCAGCGAATATCAATGAATTTTTATTCATACACATTTTTTTCCAATGTTTCCAGTAGAAACAGTTCATGTGGTTCATGTGCTCAGTTGAGAACTGTCAAGTATTAAGTAGAATATATGATTAGTTTTGCATTTCCCTGACAACGCAATCCTACGGACTATGCAGCGTTGACACAACAAGGTTGTGTTGACTCTGCGTGCTTAGCGCCGACGTGGGGGCACCAATCGGCACCCCCATACCGGCGCTAAGGCAACGGAACCAGCGCTGCAGGCGCGAGCGAGGTGCCATGACGGGGCGGCTGGGGGATTGGCGGGAGGAGGGCAGGAGGAGGGAGGGACGTGGGTGGGTCCAGGATTTGGCCATAAGGCCAAATCCTGGCCCCAATTTGGGCCGCGCGGTCTCCTCGGATCTGTGCTGGTAAATAGTGGGCACAGATCCGAGTAGCGCATAGGGAAGGCTGGAGCCTCCCCTATGATAAGGGAGTGAATGCTCCCTTGCCACAGGGAGGCTCCAGCCTCTCATGTACTACACTGGATATGGCATTGGCTGGCCGGCCTCGCCATTCTAGCGCAGTATAGGATTGCGCCCTGTAAGTGTTAGGACTTTGTGTGCTTTTTGAAAAAAAGGCATTATAATAGAATACACACATCACAGTCTTGGCTCAGAGCTTTGACTATCTTATCTAGGGCTAAAGGGAACCAGTGGCATCTCTACAGGGATGGCAAAGCTCTACGTTTTGCAAGGAGCCTTACCCTGTCATGTAAATCCCTCCTCTCCCTTGCTGCTGTAGCCAGTAAGCAACGCCAAGATGTTGCTTTTCCCTGTGAGGACTGGCTAAAACGGTGCAGGAAAGGAGTGATTTCCACTGCAAGGTAAGGCTTCTTGCAAAACTTAGAGCTCTGCCCTCCCTGTAGAGACGCCACTGTAGGGAACGTAAGTACATTAGAACATAAGAGCCCTGCTTGTTCAGGCCAAAGGCCCATGCAGTCCAGCTTCTTGTATCTTACAGTGGCTCACCAGATGCCTCAGGGAGCAAGTCTCCTGTGCAAGTTAGGATTGCGCCCTGAATCTTAAGAGGTTATGCTTTGAGTAGCCCTATTGGGACTGCTGGGACATTACTCACGAGAATAAGACTAGAGCATAAATTCTTATTGCAGATAGTTATTCCATAATTCTTCAGAACACAGGTAGAGGCATCAAACCAAATAAATTGCGACATTCCCATGGGAGCTCAAGAACCTTAAAACTCTTGAAAAATTTGAATAGTTTGAAAACACGAAAGTGCTCTCTTAAATTGCAAAGTAGGAAGTCATGCTCATACATTTGAAATGAATTTTGCCAGCTGTTTTTCTAATCTATTGTGGAATACAAACCAATTTTGAAATGGGACTTTCATAGGCTGCAATCCTGAAATCATTAGGGACTCTGGCTCAGTTCATTTCCAGATGTTTGGTGTGTCTATATTGCTGAATAGTGATGTTACTCTCACTTCTCTTGTCTGTTTCAGATCGTAAAAATTCCATGGAACTCCTTAAAGGCAGTGACGTTGTAGAGAAATAAGGTCAGTACAGTTCAGTATTAAGTTTATATGCAAAGGTAGCTGGATTACCACACACACAGACCCACTCACACAAGTATACAAACATATGTGTACAAAACACAACCAACTTTGTACTGAGGGGCATAATCCAAACGGACGTATCAGCTAACAACGAGTCCTTGGAATTGATTTTGATACTGAGTAATCCTAAAAAATGCATGTGTGTAAAGCATCTCGCTAGCTATCCACTATAGCCGTATGTAACCATATGAACTCACTAAATAGTTTTTGCCGTATTTTAATAATATATAATATGGCTCAAGGGAAAATATGTTCATTAATGAAAATATTTTGGGAAGGTCATCATCTTAATGACCATAATCCATCTAGCCAGAACAAATTAGAACCAGCCCACCTAACAAGACTTTTGTAACCATCTGAAATAATTCCTCATGATTTAGACTGCAGTCCTATGCACACTTACCTGTGTTTTTTTGGAACAAGGGTGACATCTGGTGGTTGTAAATTGCAATTTGTCAAATGGAGTACAGGAAGTTTCATGCAGATCTATAGTCCAATCCTATCTGTTCCCCTGCTACAGCATGTAGCCATGTCAAAACAGGCTAAGCTGCATGCTGTGGAGGGAGGGGGGACAATCAGGAGGTTTGGGAGAAGTAAGGGAATTTTTTTCCCATAATACCAGTATTATACCTCCATAACAATAATACCTCCATAATAATAATACCAGTACAGTATTTATAAGCCCCTTGATAGCCAGTGGGTCTCCTTGGACCTGCGCCAGCTCTTTAGCTGGCCCAAGTCTGAGGAGTCAACAGGGAGGAGGGGTTATGGCAAGTTCCAGAAGGGATAACACCCAGCACAAGTCACTCAGGCTGGGTGATAGCCCCTCCTATCTCCAACAGGCCACAGGCACTCCTGCACATCTGACCCATGCCACCCACCTCACTGACTTACCAACACTGAAGGGCTTTTTCATACTGTTGCCATGCATGGGGTCCCCTTTCAAACTGGAGTGGGAGGGGTGGTGGTGGCCCAGAAGAACGCAGAGGTGCCAAGCACACAGTTATGAGTGCTTCCGGAATAGTGTTTGCAGTGCTGGTTCTGATGGTTTAGATTGTGCTGTTAATCTGATTAGCCTCGGTTAGGTGTAAGACAGAGGGCTGTTGGGAAAAGAAAACTGGTTATTCCCCATTTAAAAAAACAAACAAAAAACATTCAGTTGCATTCAGTAAATCTAACAGGCCAATCCTATCACACACACACACACACACACACAGAGAGAGAGAGAGAGAGAGAGAGAGAGAGAGAGAGAGAGAGCAGACGCGCCATAACATATGCTGCATTGGGGTGGGAATATTTGTTATGCCCGGGGGGGGGGAGCCTCTGCTGCCTGAATGGGTTCACCCAGACCTGTGCTAGCAATTTAGCTGGCACAAGTCCGATTGGGACCTGGGAAGGCAGACTGAGGCTGGGAAGGAGGATAGGATATTGGCTGCCCCCTTCTTGGCCTGCCCCAGACTCCATCTGCCCCTCATGCAGACTTATCAACACTGGGGCTCGTTGGGAGGAAGGGAAGCTGCAGCATGGCTGCTCACTGCTTAAGGGGACAACTCAGCCATGCAAAATGGCATGTCACCATTTGTGCAGCTGCAGAGCATGCTGCGCCACTGGAACACTAGTTCTGGCAGTTCAGCATGCCCATATGATAGGGCCATTACTTCAGGTAAGTGTATACAGGATTGCAGCCTTAGGCTTGTAGGAAGAAGAGAAAAATGTAACCAATGTCATGAAAACTGACAGCCATGTATTACTTACTGGAATAGCAAAGTATATCAATATCTTATTGCATAAAGTATGAGCTACTTAATTTACTGCATTAAATTAATTGAGTAGATTGAATTACAACCCCATTGTACCGGGTTCTACTGCTGCTGGAACAAGTGGCCGTAGCTAATGGCATTCTGGCAGTGTGGGAAACCGCACCCTTCTGCATGCTCCTGGAGAGGTGGGAGTGGCCCCATGCGTGGCTGAGTGGCTGAGGGGCGAGGAACGTTTGATGACTCAGGTAGGTCAGCGGGGGTGGGGGTGGGACAGAGGAGGGCTGGGAACATGACAGAGGCTGGAGAGGGTGGCATCTGGTGCAGGTGGCTGGCAGTTGCACTGGATGCTATCCCCTCCAGTAGCAGCTGGTATGCCCCTTTTGTCTCCTCAGATGGACTTGCGCCAGCTAAAGAGCTGACATAGGTCAGGGGAGACCCATATGCAAGTGGCTGGCTTCCAGAGAGGTAACGGAAATTATTTCCCTTTTTCCGCCCAAGCCTCCCAGTCTGCCCCTGCCACCATAGCATGAAGCGCAGCCCTTTTTGGTGCAGTGGGGGAAACCATCCAATCGGGCTCTTAATGTACTAATATGCATGCTGTAAGCACATATTTGCAGTTCTGTGGCTTTAAAACTCAGTTAAACAAAGGGATGTGTGGACCCTGAACTGAGAAAGTTTGCTGGACTTCTCAAAACTCTCTTTGCTCACCTTGAAAATTTTCCAGACTTTTTGCCCAAACAGAAATATCCAAATTCACCTCAACAGTCTTCTGAAGGTGCCTGTGCGATTCATCATGATGCCACAGTGCCTTCAGGCATGACACTAAAGAGTGCACTTGAGTCTTTAGTATTCTGGGTGTGATCCGTCTGCATAGTTTAATAACTGCACCTAGATGGGAGAGGGGGACTGAATGGGAAGAGTAGCCGTCTTGATCACAGTCTCTAGACAGTGTTGTCCATTCATGGCCATTTAATTAAGGAAGGAGTCCTATGCTGCTTTCTGGGGTACTGATGCTGTGCGCTTACTAGGATGGACCATGCTTTTCACTTCTGCCTTCTCTGAATGCCTTATCAGTATATGCATTGTAGGCTGACTTATACACACACTTTTTATTCTTTTATGACTTAACTAACACACACACAAACAAGAAAAAAATTAAAAAGAAAATTAAAAAAGAAAAAAATTAAAATTTTGACATATAGAATTTTCTATAAATTACTGCAAGCACAGAGAAATACAACATTTTCATAAAAACCAAGCAACTATCCTAATCTTCACAGTACATGGTTAAAGTCTTTTGACCATTCTTAAAATAAAATAATCTTCCTTGCCAGTCATTTACTTTTTATTCTTCAAAGCCACAAATAATTACATCATTTTTCTCTTTCTCCTGCAGAAAAGCAGTAAGTGCCTTTCAAGCTTTATTTTTTATAAATGTCTTTACGGACTTCTCCTTAATAAAAATTGTGAGTTAGTCCATTTCTGCTAGTTTCAAAACCTTCACCCACCCGTCTTTAGCCGACAATATTTCCATAGATTTCCAGTGTTGTGCGGACACACACACATATTGTAAGCCTGCCATGTTAAAACACCCTCACTACATACTCCAAAATTTGATTAGCTCTGTGAATTCTGAATCCATAGAATGATTACCAGCACTTGTTGTCCTTAAACAATTTGAATCAACTTCTTGTTTAGTTTTACTGAGGCTTGGCTGCCACATTTTGGTGTGGGAAATTCTGCTGACACATAAAAATTATTATTATTATTATTATTATTATTATTATTATTATTATTATTATTATTATTATTATTATTGTCATTGTATTGCACAACGAGATTCACTGACACCTGGAGACCAAACCAACACACACACTAAGTTCCCAACAATCCCCCCACATCCCCCACACCCCCTACCCCCCCTTGAAATTCCTCTTTATAAAACACAAACATCCACACAATAGACAATAGTACAGTCCGACTGCCCCTATCTACTGGTACTTAAGTTCGTTGTTCAATGCTGTTATGGCTCTAGAGTAAAAACTGTTTATGAAACGTGTCGTCCGGGTTCTAATAGTCCTATATCTCCTGCCAGAAGGCAACAGTTCAAAAAGGATGTGAGCAGGATGGGAAGAATCTCTAACCCTGTGTTAGGCATATAATAAAAGAAACCAGAATTACTGGGCAACATAGTAATATCTATGTGCACAGGAAAAATATTGCTCTAGAGATGTCTTGTATTCTTAAACAGCCCAATCCTAACCAACTTTCCAGTGCTGATGCAGCCTCAGTGCAGCTCTGAAGGGAATAAACTACCTTGAGACCTCTGTGCCTGTCCCACCATTGCAGCATGCAGCACACATCCCCAGAACCATAACAAATAAAAATTGCGCCTGGAGCAAGAAAGTATTGGGGGGGCCCCCCCCCCATTTTCCAAAACTCACCAGCCACTTGGTGGTTCCATACAGGAGTTGCGATGATGTCACGGCACCGCCCACTTCCTGATTTGGAGGCTCTCTCTGGCAAAGAGTTTAACCCTCACTTATATTAACCCTAACCCTAACTTCAATCCTGAGCCCGTTAGTGTGGATTTTCAACTCTGGAAACCCTATCAGAGGACCGGCAGGCAAGCCAGACCAGTCACAGCAGGGGAGAAGGCAAGGCAGCACTCAAAAAGATACACAGGCTGCAATCCAATCAACACCTACCTGGGAGTAAGCCCCATTGACTATAATGGGACTTACTTCTGAGTAGACATGGATAGGTTGGGCTTCTCAGAGTCAAAACACTGTCCCCACTTCATCTGCCTGCCCTCCTGATTACTCCTCAGATTCCCCGTCATAAGGGGTTAAATTAAGAGCCTGCGGCTGCCGGCTACTCATCTCTCTCCTTCCCTTGTGACCAGCTTCAGCCTCCACCCCCACCTCAGTATTAGCGTTTTGACTCCCATTTCTCCTGCCTCCCCCCCCACCTTGTCGCTGGAAAATGCTGCTGAGGCAACAGAGAAGCAGAGGGCAGAGCCTGAGGGAGCAGAGAGGGGCGCAATTTTTTAAATACTGTAAAAGTAATTTGCTTTTTTAATCTGTAAAAATTGTGCCCATCCTTTTCATTGCGTTTCATTCTGCCTGGAGCGGGGGCTCCTCTGGCTCCACCCACGTTTCGCTTCTGCACATCCTATTGCCATGGCTGCACCAGAGCTGGCAAGTTAGTTAGGATGGGGCTTTAAATAAATAAACCTACATTAACAACATCCAACTATCAATGCCACGACCGACTTGATTTACCAGTGGTTGGATGATAGTCGGATGTTGTTAATGTAGGTTTATTTATTTATAGCCCCATCCTAACTTTCCCAATCTGGTGCAGCCATGTCAGTTTCTTACTCCTAAATCTTTCATTCACCCTCCTTTCTACCTCTGTGGTTTGATTCTTTTACTTTTACTTTCCCCAGCTCCCAGGAACTGAGTCCTCTTTCAACCCAGTCTTATCTGAATCATAGGCAGAATATTGAGCAAAATGCAGTACTGGAGTGTGTGTGTGTGTGTGTGTGTGTGTGTGTGTGTGTGTGTGTGTGATTGGATAAGTATATTACTAAACCCAGCGGTGTTATGCTGCAGGAACGCTGGGTGGGACATCCGGGTGTTCGACAGCCTGCTCGTCGCGTTCTGCAGCGTTACACCGTTTGCGTAACCAATTATGCCGCTTGCTTACGTTACGCAAACGGCGTAACACTGAGGAACGCGACGGGCGGGCTGTCGATCACCCGGATGTCCTGCCCAGCGTTCCGGCAGCATAACACCGCTGACTAAACCATTTTGCAACATTGTTCTCCTCCTCAATCCTGCCATTTTGGACTCTGGCAACAGAAAAAGGAGGTCCTGGAAGCCAAAAGTCTTCTCCCCCAATCTTTGATCACAGAGTTCCCAATGAAGTTGGTTACTGCATTTATTGTGTGGTTAAAAATGCTGTGGTTAAAAATTCAGCACCTTAGTGTCATATTCTCAATATCTTTGACAAAGCTCCAAAAATTGGGCTGCCTTCCTTTTGATTCCAAACAGGGGTGGCCAAACCATGACTTGCTTGCATGTGGCTCTTTGACATATAATGTGCGACTTGTGGAAATATGTTGACTGAGCTCCTTTTTCATTATAATTAATACAGAAGGGAAATAAAAACAGTCAAGCTTTATCAAATTATATACTGGATATAAACTGAGAGTCCCCTGGATAAAAATGTAAGTCTAATGTTCATGGTGAGTAAATATATTTAAGAATTTAAATGTTTCTCAAATATTTGAGAAACGAGAAATGTTTGAGATTCTCAAACACCTGTATTTTATCATATGTGCCTCTTAAGTTAAAACAAGTTTGGTCACTGCTTTTTCAGAGTTCGGCTTTTGAAAAAGATATGCAGTACAAAAGCATTTTTGGCATGTATAAAAGAAGTAAGTACTTCCTGCCAAGTCATTTTCTTGCTTAATTCTCCTTGGAGCCTGGCTGACCTTTTTCTTAACAGCTATACACTCTTGATCAAACCATAACACTCCATTACCTTTTGCCTTAGAGCAGTGGTTCTCAACCTTTTTTCCACCGGGACCCACTTTTTATTATGACAGCCTGTTGGGACCCCCAACCATAAAATTATTTTCATAGCTACTTCATAACTGTAATTTTGCTGCTGTTATGAATCGTAATGTAAATATCTGATATGCAGGATGTATTTTCATTGTTACAAATTGAACATAATTAAAGCATAGTAGTGATTAATCACAAAAACAGTATGTAATTATACTGTATATTGTTAAATATTTATTTCTAATTACAAATAAATGAAATTTTGTCTTGAAGCATGGTGTAGCATGGGTAACAGTCTTAGTATAGCAACAGTAAACTACATTGCTACGTTTTGTGACAGTATACGTAAAAAGCCAACGTCAGTGCGAAGGTTGAGATACCACCGGACACCATCTTGAGTACCACTGGTTGAGAAACACTGGTCTACGCTGAGTAGACAACTAGCAAATTTGCTATTTTACCCACCAGCATTTACATCAATTAGCATTATCTGTTGCAAATAAACAATGATTGTTCAAATTAGCAGCCAATTCCTCCAACCACTATGACAAGAATATTGCAAAATGCGTACAGGGACAAACAAGCACCATGTTTAAAACATGTTTCAGTAACAGATGGATTCCAAAGTTATGCAAGATACAGAAGCACACAATCCCACTGCTCCTATCTTGAGTAGCAGAATATTTACTTTCATGCTTTTGAATTGTATCTAACTTTGCCAAGACACACAGAACTTTGAAATTCTGAGAACTACAATATCCGGAAGCCAGTATAAGTATAAGCACACTATAGACATGTGCTCCTAACATAACAATGTGTCATTGACTGGGGAGGGAGAAAAGAAAAAAGCCTATTACTACCCAAAAGGTCCAAAGACAAATTGTGTCCTATTCACCCCCATTCCAAGTTTACAGCGTGCACTTTATGGACAAGCAAGCATTCAGGACAGAGTATGGAAACTCTCTCACCATGCCAATCAACAGAATTTAAGGAGCACTGAGAGAACTCATAGGCACAGTGATCGTGAGTACATAGCCCAAAACCTAAGTGGGGGAGTGCTGGCACCCCTAAAACATTTCCTGGCAGAACTTGCTGGTGCACATGGAGGAGGCAACTAACCCTTAACAAGCGCCCAGCTTTTCTACGCCTATCAGCGAAGGCACTTCGCAAAGTAGGGCTGCCACAACAGTTCTGTCTCGCCCAACCCCCGGCCCTGCCTGTTATATGAATAGGAACAAAGTTAAGCCAGGGGCGGGCTTAGCGGCCATGTTTTTATACTCAAAACATTGCTCACTCCAAGCATTTCAGATTTAATTGGTTTGCGCGTACTGTTTAGGACTTAATAGTTTCCTCCTGAAGTAAAAACTTATGAAAATAACAACGTGTGATCGTGTAGAAACATCAGTGGTAACCATATTATGAGTTAATATGCAATTCCAAGGTTTAATTCCGCATAATTATATTACTGAACACACTGGACGAAATGCTACTTGCTGTCTATTTAAACTCGGATTGCACTGTTTTGACAGACTTATTTTTTGAAATCTACACAACCAAAAATAAAGTGTGAACGGGAAGGAAAGAAAAAAAGGGGAGGGTGGGCAAAAATTAGATAAATTTGTAGGAAAATTACATTAAAATCTCTCAATGTATAACACAAGTAGTTGTCAATATGAGAGTAATTCTTTTTTACTTCTAGGCTATTAAGAGTATTTTTTTGAACTTCTACACTCACCCCCCCTAAAACAAATTCTGTTAATGTTCAGAATTTCAAAAATATTACATATTTTTATTTTTATTTTTATTTTATTTCTTCATATCTACTTCAGTTTGTGAAGGGCTGCATACTTTATGAAGTAATATTATATTTCTATTTTATTTCTTCATATCTACTTCAGTTTGTGAAGGGCTGCATACTTTATGAAGTAACATTTTTCTGTAGCAACGAATCACAATGATTTTAAGTACCTGTGGAAAGTAATCCCATTTTTCGTACAGCGATTCACACACCCGTATGCAGAACACGCAGGCATGCTTAAAGAGGTTGAGATTAACTTTTACACACGGGCAGGGAGATTTTTATTCGAGAATCGGCAATCCTCCTTCGCGGCGATGATCTGCATCAGCCATATTGTTACGTCCGCCCATGGCTTCAAGAAAGTGATGTCATTGCTTCTCCAGTGTATAATAACTCCATGGTCTCGCCCCATCCTCAACTCCAGCCCTCCCCCCCCTTAAAATGCTGGCTGCATAGGCACGGGGAGTGTCTCTCCAACCATCCCCATGGGGGGGGGGGAGGTCAGAGAGCACCACCACCACTGCGGCCTCGCTCTGCCACAGCAAGCGGGCAACAGCAACCCATGCGGGGCGAGGTGTGGCCAAGGGAATGTGCCTGGAGGGGAAGGTGAGGGACCGGGCATTTGCCTCCTTCCTCCCCTGGTGCCCGCGCACGGGGAGGCGAGTGCCAGCCAGCCTTTCTTCCATCCCCCTTCCCTCATGTGCCCGGCATGAAGCCTCCGCACCACTGCCACCACCTCCTCCTCCCGCGAAGGAAGCAAGAGGGCCAGGAGGGAATCCGGGGGTGGGGGTGCGCGCACGCGCACGCAGCTGTCTTGCTGCTGCTGCTGTTCTTGCAGGCGAAGCCCAGCGAGAGCTGCGCAGGGAGGTGGAAGGGGACTGGGAACGGCTCTCCCCAGATGGCTCCTGCCTCCAGCACTCACGCACACAAAGCGCCCTGGAGGAAGCTGGCAGGCCGGGAGCAACGCAAAGGAACGGGGGGAGGCGGCGCGGAGGGTGCTGGGGCTGCTTCCCTCCCGCCTGGTCGGCTCGTGCCTCCCTCTCCTCCTCCTTCGCTCTCTTCTGTCTTTCTGTCCCTCCTGCCGGCACAGCACTGACCTTGGCGTCTCCATTGCACAGAGCCATAGAGCCAGCTGGGGAAGCGCGCACGCCAGGGCGGGCAAGGAGCAGGATTGCCAGGAGCTCGGCGCCCCACCGCCGGCACGCAGGAGAAGTAGCACGCCCGGAACGAGGTGGGAAGGAAACCAGGCGGCTGCCATTTCTGCTGCTGGTCCTGCTCTGCCTCCACCGCGTCTTCGGCGACCCCTGCGAAACGGTTGTTTGACCCCCAAAGGGGTCGGGACCCCCAGGTTGAGAACCGCTGCCTTGAAGGATATATTTGGTAACAGAAGGATAAGTTTGATTATTGGAACAGACCGTCAACACTATTGGAACAAACCTATGTGCTAAAACATAACTTCAACATTAGAGAATGACTGCGGGTTAAACCGCTGGGTTGTTGATTGGAAGGTTGGCATTTCGAGCCCATGCAATGGAGTGAGCTCTCGTTGCTTGTCCCAGCTCCTGCCAACCAAGCAGTTCGAAAGCACCTGAAAATGCAAGAAGATAAATAGGTACCACTTCAGTGAGAAGGTAACGCCGTTCCATGCGCCTTGGTGTATAGTCATGCCGGCCACATGACCACAGAAGCTTGTCTTAGGACAAACACCGGTTCTTTGGCTTAGAAATAGAGATGAGCACCACCCCCTACAGTTGGTCACAACTAGACCATTCAGTCATGGGGAAACCTTTACCTTAAAGATAAAAAAGGAATCTGGCAACTGGAACATAAGTGAGAAAATCCCTCATGTCCTTTTTTCCCTTCTATCATGCTGGAGGGATCCCAAAATGGTGTGATACCATAGTGGGCTATAGGGTGCTTTAGCTCTTTTCCCTGCCATCAAAGCCCCCCACCCCCACTGGCACTCTATTGATGCTGAAGAAAAACCTTAAATTGGCTTTATAGAATTCTGAACAGGCTTGACCTAAGTCCCCCTAAAGCTTAAGGCAGAATCCCAAATGCTGCCTCCCCAACCCAGTGATATGCCAGCCTCTGCTTCTCCCATACTGAACTAGTGTTCTAGTTCAGCACTCCCCTCCCCTCCCCCATCTCCGTCCCCCTATTCCAGGGAGTGAAAGGAGAAGGTGGAGCAGTAGAGGCAACTAGGTGGGCATAGGAGGACCCCTCCAATCCATTGCCTGAGGCGGCTGCTTTAGTTGGCCTCGTGGATGGGCCTCCCCTAGTTCCCAACATCAACATCCCAACAGAGTTAATAAGGCCTATCTTGTATTCTCTTTAGGGGTTGATACAGGTCATTTTCTCAATGGACTTCGTTGTTATTAAGGACCTGCCATTTTAAAAATCAAAAAGTGATCTACGCTGTGAGAGCTTTAGTTTTTTTTTTTTAAAGGCAACACATTCAGGAAGCTGTGAATTATTGCAAACAGGCAATAAAGAAGTTTTTGAGCCTTACATTTCTCAGCTCACTGCTGTATTTCAGTAGTGCTTTTCCTCTTTCTGGATATATCTTGCTTGGAATGTTAAATTGTAGCTTGTTCACTAAACCACAAGATGGTGCTATTAATTCACACTCTTATACACAATATATAGTTTCAGTACCATCCTATTAGGGCCAGCCAGGTGTCTACCCAGATCGATAAGCTGTTTCAAGGAGACAGAATTTGGATATTCAAGGAAGTTTTTAATAGCAGAAGCATATTCATACAGGCTTTCCTTGTCATGGCTGTGGCCGTGGACCTTCTGAGGAAGCCCATTCATGGATGGGAAGAACAGAAGACGATGATAGCGACTCAGCTCACCAAGTCTCTCGGTTGTTGTCTAATGACACTGATGTTGCAGAGTCAGGAGCAATTGCGTTGAAGATAGAACTGCTGCTGCTTCCCTCTGCTCCTTCATGAGCCCATATATTGGGCTTTGACCAGTTCGCAAGGATGGATACGAGAGCAGTGATACACCAGTGGTGTAATTGTTCAACAATCAGACTTAGACCTGGAAGATCCAGGTTCAAATCCCCACTCAGCCATGGAGCTGCCTGGGTGGCCTTGGGCCTGTCCTCTCTCAGCCTGACCTACCTCACAGGGTTATTATGAGGACAAAAGGAAGGGAGGGATTATGTGTACCACTCCGAGCTCCTTTGAGGAAGGGTGGTAAAAAATGTGAAGAATTAATGTAATTCCTGAATACCCTGCCACTGTCGGAAGGTGGTGGGCTGGACCAGATGCCACTGTAGGGCCCAGTGGCCTCAGGCCCTTTGCAAAGTGATGCTGGCCTCACTAGACATTCTGCATTTCACAGGATGTCATTTCCAGGACTTAGTCAAAAAGCAAACTTTGCATGTATCAAGGCAGCTGTAGGCCATTTTTTTAATTGGTTGCCCTCCATTTCTGGCATGATATGGAAATTAAAACACGTAACGTCTTTCCTATTCATTTTTGCCAATCACTTATTTTTTTTCTTTACACTTGAATTACATCCTCTCAGCTCTCATTTTTCTAAGCTAAAGGGGGGCTAATCTTATTTGGCCTTTCATCATTGGAAAATCACCCCATATCTCTGCTGCCCGTATTGGTCCTTCTTTATACTTTTTCTAATTCTCTTCTATACCATTTGTGATGCTAACCAATTGCCCTCCGTTTTCATATTCTTCAATATGCCATAACTACAATGATGCTTAAAGTAAGTATCATCCCAGAAACATACTTGGTAAACCCCACAATTATGGAAAATGTAGCATCTGGACCATTGTTCTTTTGGGAAAATTGGGTTAGGTTTCCACAGACCATCTTTGCTATACACAATATGAACCTTATGAACTGGGCAGCCCAACCCAAACCCATGCTGGGACAGGGAGGCCAGCTGGCCTGCACCATATCCAGGACAGGGTTGGGGTTGCATGTGGTGAAACTCAGACTAAGGGGAATTTATTCCCCTTAATCATTGTCATGCCACAGCAGTCCCAATAGGTCTGTTCAGAACTGCGCCCGCGAAGTAGCTGATACAACTCAAGAGTGGCCGGTGTAAGGCTGACCAGGCTGGGGATAGGGATTAGGATCTGGCCTAAGTGCCAGAGGCTGGTCCCACCCCCTTCCAGTCTTCCCATGGGCCAACCCTCCCTGGCTTTCCCCTGCCCCAATCCTCCCACCCTCTGCCCTTCCCAACCCCCTGAGTTGGCTGAACTTTGCAGGTGCAAACTTACCCACCTGGGGCATTCTTATGCCAGCCCAGCCGACTTCCCATATGGCACGTTTGTGACACTGCTGGGCCGCAAAGGACTTGTTCCAACCAAAGAGCACCTTAGTATTGCATTTTGAATCTTACCTTGGACACTGTGGGCCGAGTGATAGCGAGGGCGGCTCAACTTCTTGGTAAAACACCTTCATTAGCACTATGCTTTCTTGCCACTGTTGAAATTGTGCTGAAATAGCATAAACCAGTTAGCACCTCAATTAGCACTGGGAACTGCAACTTGTTAAGCTGGAGAGAACCACTGAGAACACACGGAACCTGTTAAGCCTTGAGAACAACAGAAACCATGAAAACTGCTTGAGGCCTCTGACTTTTTTTGGCTATTGTGAATAGATACAAAGAGACCACTTTCGTGGTAAATGGGGTGGCCTAGCAGGAGGCACAGGGGCCGGAGCAGCAGCGGAGCCACTGCCACCACACCTCCACCTGCCCAAGCTGCTGCTGGTGGAGGGGAGGGGAGGGGGGCAGCACAGAGGTGACCTGTTTGAGTGGCATTCAGCCCTCCTGCCCATCCCTGCACTGAAAGAGCTCCAACATGAAGCATGGTGTGGTGGGGGCATGTTGTGGCGGTGTAGGGTTACGGTTGGGGGTGGCAATCAGTGACCCGGCCTGGGGTGGAGCCTTGGGTTGGATCCACCACTAGTGGCAACATAGGCTACATTTTTATTGACATGGATAAGTGAATTGCGGGATCACAATTAGCGGATAAGGAAGATTGACTGTATTTCTGTTTAGGCAACCCTTGGTGGAGATCAATTAATGCGAATTACAAATTAGAGTCTAATTCTCAGTGTGGCCTGCTCTGAGCTCTGCCACTGAATCCAGATTTGAAGCCCACTTATAGAGGCAACACACAGATTAAAGGGTAGGACTATGCAGACAGGCACTAAACCTCAGTGCTTTCCTCTTAAGCCCTAAGGGACAGTACATGTCACTCTAACCTCCTTATAATGGTAGACATTCTATTAATTTTATTAAATCCAAAGGAGTAAATAAATACAACCAACCTCACTTGGAAAGATCAATGAAGAGTAGTTTACATTGTCACTAGGGCATTGGCATTTGCCCTTAATCTTATTGCAGCTCTCTTGAAAATCAAATAAAGCGTTTAATATAGCAACACAATTGCACTAAGAGCACTTACTTGACAACCAAATCTGGCCTGCTTTGAATTGATTTCCAAGTTTTACATTCAGTCTTAAAGATGGACATCAGACTATTCCCATAAAATCACATTTGTGGGATCATTCTAGTAAAGATAATTCTGGGCCATCAATAAACATTTTAAAAGAGCATTTCAGTTTCCATAAAAGCCATGGTTTGGTCTGTCCAGAGTATACTGTGATATCCCATAATGTGGCAATAATAGCATAGACATGTATAATTATAGTGGCTAGCTCAGATTCAGCCAAAAACCTGAGATTTCTGTCATGTGGTCTGGTGATGTCACAAGCTTGCCAACCCTTGAAAAATGGGAAGAAAATCTGGTACTGGTATGGAGTCCAGCAAGACCGGGCCTCTGAAGTTTTAGCATAGCCAGTATTCTTTGGTTGTTGCATATTGCTTCCTTTTAAAAAGCTAATCAACTGCTGAGGTAAAAGTGGCATATGGATTAGAATTGGAAACCTGGAAAGAACTTCCAGATGTAGAAGCAGAAAGAACTACACCATCATAGAAGAAGGAACTCAGTTTTTGAAGGCCTAGAAAGCTCAAACTCATTATGTTAAGTGGGTATTTAATGGTGATATGTTTGTTTCTTTAAAATTCAGTAGCAGCCAGATTGGGTTCCTCATGGATCAGAATTACAGCATGGGGGAAAGGGGTTAATCATAAAATCACAGAGCTGGAAGGAACCTTCAAGGGTCCTTGCCTTGCAGGAAAATTTACTAGGGTATCTCCAGTAGGTGCCTGTCAAGCATCTGCTTGAAGATGTCCAGTGAGGGAGACTCCACCACATCCTTTGGCAACCTGTTCCCTTGCTGAACTTCTCTGTCAAGAATTTCTTCCTGATGTCCAACCAAAATCTCCTCTCTTGCAGTTTGTACCCATTGGACCTAGTTCCACTTTCAGAAGCCGCTGAGAACAGATGCGTTCCTTAGTTCATATGACAGCCCTTCAGGTATTTGAAGAGTGCTACAGTTGTGGACCCAGCCAATGGCCGCCAGAGACAGAGGAGGAAGAGCAATGCCACCTCCGCTGTTTTCCCACCCCTGTGCACCGCTCAACCCCCACACCATGCCCCCCACACCATGCCAGCATCCAATTCAGAGGCTCCTCTCTCATTCACCAAACACTGCTCACCTCTCTCTCTGAGAGATGGGCTGCCTCATCACCACCCTCCTCCCACTCCAGCAGCGCTATGTCAGGGGCATTTGTCCCCTCCTGCAAAATGATAGGACCACAACTGGAGTACTATCAGATCCCCTCTCATTCTTCTCTACCCCAGGCTAAACTTACCAAGTTCCCTCAACCTTTCTTTGTAGGGCTTGTTCTCCAGCCCTCTGATCATCCTCATTGCTCTTCTGTGCACCCATTCCAGTTTGGCTGCATCTTTCCTCAAGTGAGGCGTCCAGAATTATAACCCCTCATCGTCATCCCAATTCAGCTTGGTGCCAATGGGATTTTTTTTTTACATGACAAGTAGCAACCATGCCCCCCATATAGATCAGCACCATGGCAGGGAAGGGCAAAGCCTTTGCACATGCTCTGGTCCTGATCCACAGGTGGCCCAACCCAGCTGCTACTTAGCTTAAAAGAAATAAGCATATCAGCATTAAGCACGCGCTTAACATAATATGGAGTTTGACCCTCACTTCAAGCCACAGGAGCAGCTAATTGTTGGACTATAATTCAACCGATTGACTATTGTGAGGACTGATTAGTCTGCAGCTGAAAAGGAGCGTTATTATCCTTCCCTTTAATTAGCGTTAAAGTACTGTAAAATCAAGCGGAACGATTGTACTTGCTGTTAGCAAAGTAAATTTAGACCTTCTGTAACATTTCTGGGAGAAAGCTTTGTTCTGTTTGACAAAAGACGATCACATCCACCCAGCATTCCTTTCAAATTAATGAATGAATGAGTGAGTGACAACTTTTATCTTTTCAGGATTAAGAAAATACCCACCAATTCTCTTCAATGAGAACATTTGCCTGAAATAGAACTGAGCTCCCACACTTGCTCTGACTGAAACTCAGTGCTTTGAAACTGGCATTTACATAAGGCCTATGTCTAAATTTGCCCATTTCTGTAGGAAGATTTATCTGAGTTCAAGATACTTTGAAACTGCTTAAAGTCAACTTCTCACAGTCTTAATATCTCACAACTCCGAAGCTACACCTGTGTGGGAGAGCCATAGTGATTTGATGCACAGTGAAGTTGCAACATTACAAAACTGTAGAGATGGTGTAGAGTGACTTCTCCACATTGCACATCATTACAGATTATGGGCTTCCAGCTTGGATGCAGCTCCTGTGTGGCCAGAATAGAACCCTGTGGATATCTGAAACCATCCTTGTAAATGAGAGGCTCCAAGACACACACATCATCTCAGACCTCATGCAGATCATATTGTCTTATATCCACTAATCGGAATAGTGATCTCCTTTAACCCATTAGATCTTACTCTAGCTACATGATAGCCAGTGAAACTGGTGACAGTGAGTTCCTTTTGTCTTGATCTACTCTGCAGAGACCTGGAAACAAGAGCTTGTGAAGTAGGGCAGTGAGGTTGGAAGCCAGGATGATGTAGTGGTTCAGGAGTTAGACCAGGATGATCCAGGTTCAAATCACCCCTCAGTCATTGGGTTGCCTAGGTGACCTTGGGCCAGTCCTCCTCTTGGTCTCACCTACCTCACAAGTCCTGTTGTGCGGGTAAAAGGAAGAGAGGGACTAAGTGCACCACCCTGAGTCCCTTGTAGGAAGAGCAGGCTAAAAACTTGAAACGTAAAAATAAAGTACAGTGTATGGTAAATCTCACCCTAGTCATGAACTCTCATAATAGGTATAATCAAGCCACTACTCCCTCATTTCAGTCCCCCACCTGCAATATGGAAAAAAAATACAGACCTTCAAGGTTGTTGCTGATTTCTGAAGATTAGTTGTTGTGAGCATTACTGAAATACTATGACACAGTGTTCTTCAACCTTGGGGTTGGGACCCCAATAGGGTTGTGAACCTTCAGTTGTGGGATTGCGACAACTTACAGGAATGAAAAAGGTTGAAGACCACTGGACTACAGCACCACCAGGTAAGGGGGGGAGATAGCTTGTGTACCCCTTCAGGAACCAGGAGAGCATGTCCCAGTCCTGTTTAAGTTTTTCACAATTATGCTACAACAGCTTTTCACTTGTGCCAGGATTTATAGTAAGTTCTTCTGCTCTCTCTAGTAGGAATATTTTGTTAAAGTTCTGAGAGGGTGCAACGGGGCGGGTTGGGGAGTGGGTGGCGACAGATAGGGTCCTAGGAGGTCAGCAGGTTCAGTGGTGGGTCTCCAGGCTCATACTTCATATATTTATATTTTGGGATCATGGCACAAGAAAGGTTGAAGACCACTGTTGTAATGTATGTGAAGTGGTATGAAGACTTGCAGTGTGCTATAGAAATGCTGTTAATAATAATAATAATAATACTAATACTAATAATAATAATAATAATAATAATAATATCTTTGACATAACAGGTATTGACTCAATTGCTACTGCTGTTCATTCTGCTTCTCTTCAGTGCTATTATGGGAAGAACTGTTTCACTACCTTCCATCCTCCCCATTCCAAACTCCACCCCCCCCCTTATCTCTGAACAGAACACCTACAGAACTCTCAATGAGAGATTGAGCATCACCTTCTGGGCCATTTTCAGTGACCTCGAAGAAAACATAAGGGTAGAGTCCCATTGGCCATGTACAATGATGTTTGTAGGCTGCTCTCGCTGCCTCTCTGCCTCTCTGCTGGAAAGCCATGCCAAGAGGCAATGATTTATAGTGGAGAAATGGCAGGCAGAGAACTGTGTGACCCCACATGCAACTTTCTTCCTGCAACTCCCCCTGCCAGTTTCCCACCAGCTGGGGCTCCAGGTTTGTGTTTCTGTGTGCATCGGCCTCTGTGGGTAAAATGGGAAGAAGAGTAACCGTGATGAGAGTAACCTTTGCTTCTCTGTTACTGCGTATTGCTTTCAAAGTGGAAGAATGCCAAATATTTAGGAACAGCTGCATTAGACCAGGAAAAACAGATATCATCAGACCTGTTAAGAGATAGTTAAGAGACCAAAACTGGGAAGGAGAGTGCTGAGTGGTGAGGAAGAGAAGACCTCACTGTTGTGGTTAGACTCTTCATGCACACTCCGAGAAGCATGGAAGTGCAGCCGAGACTCCAGAATTCCTGGATGAACGCATGAAAGGGGCTATTGTATATGTAAAACAGATTGATGGGCCAGGACCTGAAATTGGTTCACATAGAACTGAAAAGCTAGGCCAGTAGTTTCCAGACTGTGCGTTTCAGCACCTCAGGGTGCTTCAGCACATTCACATGGCAGCATGCAGCCTCTTCTTCCCAGCTCGCCAGGCTGAGATCACGCGAAATCTCCTGTGACATCCTGAGAGATCACACATGATTCTTATGTGATCACATGAGAGTTCGCATAATGATGCCGCTGTGATGGACAGAGTGCTGCAGCAATGATATGTTTGGGAACCACGGACCAAGGCCCATTTCAGCTCTAGTGCTTGCAATATAATGCTTTGGAATAGAGCAGTGGTCAGGGAACAGGGGTAAATTACCCCAAATGGGGTAAAAATGAAATTCCTGGGGGTAATGGACGGTCGCACTGCCGAGACACAGCCGGGCATGCATATGAGTCTATATGCATGCCCGGCTGTGTCTTGGCAGCGCGACCATCCATTACCCCTGTTCAGGTTCCGTCGCTGGCTGGCTGGCTCCGTTTTGTTTTGTTTGTTTGTTTTGCTCCGCCCTTTACAACTTCATATTTACATAGCATTAATTAAGCTCATTAATTAATCAAATAAAAAGCAATGGGTTCCAATATGTAATTTTTTTCTTTTGTTCTGGCGGCGGGGGGGGGGGTAACGTTGGCGTATCTAAATATATTTTGGGGTAAAAGGTAAAAAAGTTCCCTGACCCCTGGAATAGAGCAACACACTATAACATTATTTCTCCACGCTTCCTCGTATTAGTTGCATGTTAGTTGATGGTGGCCATGGGATTGCCAACATTTTTTTAAAACAGTCCCTTCACCAATGCCTTCACCTGTGGCTTGATTTGTAGACATTATTATTTCCATGCTAAGTTCCAGTTGCTGCTTTCTGAAGATCAAGCTGCTGTTTTACAACATGAGCAGACAGATCAGTTTTATTCTAGTCAGATGGCAATTCTATCAGTGTAACTCTATCAGTGCAACTCCTAGCCATTAGTGGAACTTCTAGCCAGAGATTGATAGAAGTAGCCAAGATAGGGGTGAGCCAAGCAAAGAGATCTGTTTCTGGGGAGCAGCTAATGGATCCCTTGTCTGATTCAGGAAAGGGCAGCTTTCTGTGTCAGGGCTGGAAAAACATGCTTCTGTATATTGCATATGCAAACAAAGCAAACGTTTCTCAGTGAATCTAGTTTTCTGCCCCTGGTATGTTACAAAAATGGTTGTTTAGCTATCATATTTTTGTTTAAGAATGGTCCACTGTGTTCTGAAAACTTGCTATAATTATCTTGGGAGAATGATCACAGGACTCGTAGCAGAACATTGGCTGCTGTTGCAGCAGCAAAGCAAGAGTGCACATGAGTTGCACTAAGTCACAAGATACCTTGCCCTGTTTCATGCCTCTCTACTCAATTTTGTTTTACATTGTTTGCAGGCATTGAATTACACTCATACCCATTTTGTTAAGAGTCTTCTCTGGCATGCAGTAACTGGGATGTTGTTAATTGACATTGGGTCAACATAATTAATGCTTCCTGCTGAACACAAAAGGAGGCAGGTGAAATTGCTTGAGCACACAGATCGTGCCTAATGAGTTACACCTTCAAACTTTCTGCCCAACA
Source organism: Lerista edwardsae (assembly GCA_029204185.1). Classification (NCBI taxonomy): domain Eukaryota; kingdom Metazoa; phylum Chordata; class Lepidosauria; order Squamata; family Scincidae; genus Lerista; species Lerista edwardsae. Next base: position 13,002,700 of record JAJKFI010000032.1, read on the forward strand.
ACATGAGAGGTGGAATTCATATGAACTATGAAACGAGGGCATCTTTTTTTCCTACAATGCTTAACAAACTAATAAAAAATGAAGACATTGGAAAGCAGAGCAAATCATCGAAGCAGCTGCCGCCTTGAGCATAGTACAGTCCATCCTCATTAACAGGTTTGCAATCTGTGGATTTGACTCACTGCAGATCATAAGCCTGTGACGGAGGACCTCTGGTTGCATCCAGGAGGTCGTCTGAGGTGCAGGGAATTTGAGCACAGCTTCTGTGCACCTCAGAAGACTGGCTGGAGCCTTCTGAAGGCACTTTTATTTTTTTCCTGAACCACACCTCAGATCACCACCTGATGCAACTGGAAGGCACTTCTGAGGGTCCCTCCCTTCTGCAGATCTCTGTGGATTTGGTACCCACAGGAGGTCCAGGAATGGATCCCCTGCAGATACTGAGGACCGACCTGTACTCTCCCTATTTTCGTTGAGACCTTCATATGAAGACAAGCTGGTTGAGAAAATGGGGGATGAGGAAGTGATTCCCATATGGTGGGGACATCTGATGTAAGCAAGAAAATCATAGGGCTAAAAGCCTCACTGTCTCCAAATTCACAGAAGTGGGATGGGGAACAGAGCTGCTCATGTATAATGTTCGGTTAGCGGCTGGCTTGTGAAGTGGGGAGAGAACCGGCACTGGAAAATTCAAACTCCAAGCTCAGTTGCCCTGGTCCGGAAAAGGATCATCTGAACTTGGCCAAAGTGTAGGACCAGTGAATTGACCATAGACCAGAGTGACCATAGACATTCTGGTGCTCCTGAAGAATAATCATGTATGATCTGAAATGTGGAAAGGGGATGCTCCCGTCTTCAGTACTATCGAACTATACTATCCATAAATCATTTTTTTTTGGGAAAATTTGGAGACCAGGAGTTCAGTGGCACATTAGGATTTCTGAATCTTCACTAAAACACTTTGGTTTGACCTGTTTATTAGAACCAGCAGTGATGTTAATTTCTTTGTTTGAATATCCCAGTGTAATTAGGGTGTGCTGCCATTTTGTGATTATGCCACTCCTTCCATGGATCAAGCAGTACACACTCTGGTGGCACAGCATTGTGTAATAGAACAGAACAGATAGAATCGTTGTACTTTTTAATGGCAGATACTAAAGGCTGGGATGAGGACAATGGTGCAAAGCCAGGCTTGACGAAGAGGAAAGCTTGGAAAGACTGGGTAAAAAGGATTCAGTTAACTTAAATACAGAAACATGGGGCTTAGGTTAGCAGTATGCAGAAAAAGCTGTTAAATGTTGATGAAGTCTGAATGTGGCAACATACCAGAGAAGTCAAAAGTGGAGAAGTCAAAAGCACTCATGGTGATTTTTTCAAACTGGTCTTTGCTTCTTAGGGAAGCTTTCCATCACCAGAAACATGCAGCCCAATCCTTACAATTGGCCTGTGCTGTCATCCAGCAGGGCCAGTGCAGGCCTCCGAGTGGTGGAAACAGGGCAGCACAGGCCTTGTCGCTGGCACTGCAGGCCTCCATGCTGCACAACATGCCTTACGGCACGTTTGCGACAGTGCATGAACAATGCAGAACAGCATGCCTGTTCTGCTGGTGCTAGCTAGCATAGAATCAGGCTTATTTTGTTAAGGGGGGGGGAAATGGAATGACTAGATGTCTCATTGCAAAGAAACCCAATAGACAGTATCTGATCGTAGAGTCTGTGGTGGACATACCTGAGGGTTGCAGAGGTGCCATATTTGTGAAAAAGATAAATCTAAATGAGTAAGTTCATTTCCTATAACAACGTGTATTGGTAAAAATACAATCCAAGCCCCCACCCCGCACCCTTGAGCTCTATAATTTGTGGTTATGTATTGTTCAGGGAGGTAGTTTTACCCCTCCCTTGCTGCAGTAAAGAACATTCAAACTGCAATCTCATTCGCTCTCTGTGTATTGTTTTAGTGCTGAAGGTTTAACCAGGAGGGTTCAACATTCTCATTTGAAGCACTAGTCTGCTCCGGAGGAACAAACCCTAGGGTGGGTCAGAGGGACCCTAGTCCATTCAGGGGGAATGGACAGTGCACGTTCGTTTGAACCTGGTGCTGGATGTCTGACCAGGGGGGTCAGACATCTAATCCTCCTTTGAAGCACTGAGGCTTGGCTGGGGTGGCAGGCAATTTGGCACACTGGTGGTGATTGGTCAGTGGGATCAACACACACCTGGTGCAGTCAGGGGGGATCAAACCATTCTTACAACTTGGTGCAACTGGGCACTCTGGTGTCTGGCCAGTGGGGTCAGGCACCTGGCGGGTCAGGGGGGACCCACATTCCTAACAATAGAATGCCCAAGCCAGGCTTAGAATTGTAGAGCTAGAGGGGAGTCAAAACCCTACCCATGGCACAATCTTGAGATGTCTGCGTCAAAGGGCATCCTTGCTATTGCAGCGAAAGGAGCCGATCTTGTAGAATTTCAAGTCTTGCAATTAAGTTTCCGTGAATAGGGGTCTGCTTATTGGTTGTGACTTCATATCGTCTAAATTACATGAATAATCAACACATTCCATTCTTTGACATTATTATCTCTTTTCAAAGCTACTCATTTGGTTTTAAAATCCCTTTTGGGACAACACAGTGAAATGGAGATGCCATCTGTCATCCTGTCTGAGACCAGACCCGTAAATGGAATGCCATCATTGTGTTGCTGTCACAATCAGGGAGCATTGAATGCTGAGGGGATAATTGCCTTAAATGCCAATGGCTTCCGCTGTTGAAAGTAGCAGATTCCAGCACTAAATTTGGACCGAAAGAAGCTGATTGTTTTCTTGTGCTTCTCTAACTTGTTCCTTGCTATCTTTTCCCGAAAAAGGACACAGATGTGAGCAGTTTTGTTACTCCTAGTGCCCTTTGTTGGCTTGGGACCTTTATTGATTTTTTATTTGTCTTAGAAATGGGGCTGGAATTTGGAACTTGTAGAAATCAAGATTTCTCCTTCACAGCTCCCATTCAGAAGCCATAGTACTGGCAGCCAAGCTTCATTGGGCCTAATGGGGGCCATTCAAGTACAAATGTCTGTCAGTTATGAACACATATTATATTTCATATAATCCCGTCAGGTCATCAGAGGAGGCCCATCTAACTGTGCCACCACCAATAGAGAAGTGGGGATGGCGGCAAGAAACAGGATCTTCTCAGTGGTGGTGCCCCTTTTGTGAAACTTCCTGCCTCTGCAATTGAGAACAGCTCCCTCTTTGGAGTCTTTTTGGCAGGGCTTCAATATTTTTTATTCAGGGAAGCTTTTAGTTGCTGACACCAGGGGCCTGGTGCTTTTTCTGAAATTTTAATCATGATCCAGTTGAGCATATTGAGTTTTAATTGCTTTTATGTCTGACATGGTTTTTATAACATTCTAGTATTGTTTTATTCATCATTTTATTGATGTTGTATTGTGGTAGCTGCCTTGAGGGCCTCTAAATGGAGTAGAAAGGCAGGATATACATTCTTTGCATTTTTATAAATAAATAAATACATAAATAAATGTGAATGAACCATCATTGATCAAACACCACTACCACCAGACACCCACCATAGACATAGAGCGCAATCCTAAACTGGAGTGAGGCCGGCACAGTTACGCCAACAAAGCTTTGCTGGCACAAGGGACATTGCAAAATATGTTTGAACCGTTGTTGGAGTCAGAGAGGCCAACACACAGATGTGCGCCATCTTCCCCGACTCCAAGAGAGGTCCAAACATGCTTTATGGTGGCTGTGGTGCTGGCCAAACTTTGCTGGCCTGACTGTGCCGGCCTAACTTCAGGTTAGGATTGCACTCACAATGCTTATCGAAAGAGTCATTTCACACAGTTGGCTACGAATCATCCCCTGCTAAGTAAGACCTGTTCCAAGTGATACACTTAGCTTGTGGTAGCCTGATTATTGTTGAAGTGGATTGTTTGTATTCTGTAGGAAAATAGACCCATAAGTCACATCCAGTGGCGTCATCCTACCGGTTCACTGGGCGGAGTTTCTTCGCTCGCTGGGAGGGTTTCCGTGGTGATCGGCAGCGTG
>JAJKFI010000032.1:13007161-13021471 GCA_029204185.1 Lerista edwardsae
TCGGCAGCGAACACGCTGCCGATCACCACGGAAACCCTCCCAGCGAGCGAAGAAACTCCGCCCAGTGAACCGGTAGGATGACGCCACTGGTCACATCTATGAGTGTCAGCCCATGTAGGATATTTGATCATGCATTTAACTGCAACCCAGGGATTTCTTCAAGGAAAAAAAATATGCTAGACCCTCCAATGGCTTTGCCAGTCATCCTTCAGCAGACTTCCTATGCCTGCACGTATCCCAGCAGCACTTGCCAGCTGAAACAGGTGAGTGCTTACCCCGAAGATTTACCCTTCCGAAGGCAGTAATCTTTCTGCTGTTGCCACTGTCAGCAGACTCAAGTGCTGTTTCTTTTCTCTGCCAGAGTGCAAGGAGTGCGTAGGATTGGGCTCCACAGCAGGCATTCAGGAGAGCAGACAAAGACTTTTCAATCAACACATTTGGTACCAGGCAAGCAAATAAGAGAAGTGAGTTCTATCACTGAGCCACACCCACACCCACACCCACACACCCAAGAAGACATTGTTGCTACTTGCCTCCCCCCAGTGCAGAAAGGGGAGGCACCCAGAGTTGGGCCTCTGATGATGATGCAAGTAACTGTGTGGGAGCAGGCTCGGCCTTAAGTCAATGTGGCCTATATTATCACATTGGGCCCTGCACATTGGGGGGGGGGTGTTCTGTGTTTTGAGGGGGCCCACATTGGCATGGCAAGTGGATCACTTGCTGCTGCAGCCAGGATCTCTGTGGGCTGTAAGTTAGTGGGGCGAGTGGAGTGGCTGTTCATTGGGCCATTCCACCTGGCCAAACAGCCCGAAATGGGCCTTCTGGAAGCAGTTGGTTGTGACATAATCATGTCACTGCCAACTATCTCCAGGTGCCACATTTCACGTGCAGCAGCACAAGCACTCACACATTGGGCCCTGCTGCTCCTGCCCCTGGCCCTGTATTGCACCTGTAAGGGTGCAATCCTGGAGTAAGGCTGGCACAGTTAAGGCCAGTGAAGTTTGGCCGGCACAAGGATCATCATAAAGCGTGTTTATGTAACACGCTCTCAGTAACCTTTCAAATAATAATGGATACAATATTGAACTAAACAAAGGGAGAATTGTGTTTAAATCCCTAATTAGCCAGGAATAACTTGAAACAAAATAAAATTGGAAATAAAAGCTGGGTATGGTGCTTCTTTTTTCTGGAAAGGCAGCTCTTGCATTGTTAAAAAAAGAAAGAAACAAGACCTCCTTGACTAGGAAAAATGAAACCGTGCAGTTTCCCTTGTCTAAAATGTGGTCAGCTCTTAACTGGGAGATGTTGCAATTACTGACTATTACTCTACAGCTTTTAAAAGCTTCACATCTCTGCTCAGGAAAGAAATTGTGGTAACTCTAACGGCACAGTTCTGGAAACCTCCTATACTGAGCAAAGATGACACTTGCTAGACTGATTTTGAACTTTAAGCATTAGCATGGTGGGTTCAGTGCAGAACTGCTTTGAAGAAAATTTGGTTTTTCTTTCAGCTTTGGCTAAACTTGATATGAATTTTCTAAGGTAATGGTTCTCAATCTTTTTAGCACTGACAATATTTCTAGGACACCAGAAATGATGTCATGGCCACAAGTGCTGTCATGTGATGCCAAAGTCTGCTGGTTTTCTAAGAATGCAGCAATAAGTTGGGCTATTTCTCAGCCATTTTCCAATGGCAAAGTGAATCAAGAAGAAAAAAAAGCCTATTTACAACCCTGACACAGCAAAACAACCACACAACCCTCCCCCCTTTCCAGCATCCCATATTTTCAATGATGGCTGCACTAGATGATCTGTGACCCACCTGAAATTGGCTTGCGACCCACCTAGTGGGTCCTGATACACATTTTGAGAAAAACCGTTCTGTTGGAAAGAACTTGTGTCTTCTTATTACCATCTTTGCTGAATTTGTTTTCTCATGTCGTGTTTGGAGGGTCCAGGGTGGGCCCAAATCCATGGGTTTAGAATCCACAGATTCTGAAATCCACAAGTCCCAAATCTGCAGATATCATGGACCCACCTGTATATATCTAATTCCCAAACAGATACATTGCAGCTACAACCTAAATAGCAATAGTTGCTAGGGGTGGTGGGTGAGGGAAAACCTAACTTTCTAAAGGGAGAGAAAACATGAAGCTGTAAGTTATAGAAGAGAGTAGCAATAGGGAAGTAGGGCTGTTCCTAGTGAAAAATAGAAGAACCCACAGAGAAGTAGCACACAACTTGAGAAATGTGTAGGGAATATAGAGTTTTTAGCAATGGGATAGAGATTTATAAAGAGCCTTGAAAAGGCAGGACGATGCACAAGGAGGCTTGTGTGGGGGGGAGTGGGGTAAGGAAGGCAAAACAGTACTATATATACTCCAGGAGTGGCCAAACCTGCTTAATGTAAGAGACACACACAATACATTTCAGAAGTTTTAAGAGCTGTAAGAGACATGTTTTAAAGACACGCTATTCAAGAAGCAGTTAAGTTATTAAAAAATGTACTCACTATGTTATATTTTAATCCAGTGGACGCTCAGTTTTTAACTGGTAAATAATAATAAAGTATGAACATTTCTTATTTGTTTTATATTAAAGATCTCAGTGAATGTATTTCTGCGAACTGCACATTATACGTCAAAGGACTGCATGTGGTTCACATGGTATACATTGATATTCCTAGCTACCCCTGCTTGGTAGTAGCTGAGGAAGAGAATGGCCCTTGTACCTACATGTTACCACGTGCCACTGCTGGAATCACAAACAAAAGAGACAGCAGGTGGGGGAAAGGCTGAGTTCATGTGATGCAAATGCACCCACTGGCTTCCTATGTGCAATACACCATGGAATTTACTGAGCAAGATGTGGTGATAGACAAGAGTGTAGCTGAATTTTCAGCATGATTAGATGAGATGTACAAGCTCATACGTGGTGGGATGTGGTGGCGCAGCGGGTTAAACCGCTGTTGCTGGGCTTTCTGACCAGAAGGTTGGGAGTTCACGACTGCATGACGGAGTGAGCTCCCATTGCTTGTCCCAGCTCCTGCCAACCTAGCAGTTCGAAAGCACCAACTGTAAATGCGAGTAGATAAATAGGGACCACTCTGGTGGGAAGGGAACGGCGTTCCATGCACTACGGCATAGAGTCATAACGGCCACATGACCACGGAAGCTTGCCCTTGGACAAAACGCTGGCTCTACAGGCTTTGAAACGGAGATGAGCACCACCCCCTATAGTCAGTCACGACTAGACCATTCGGTCGTGGGGAAACCTTTACCTTTACCTTTTTACAAACTCATAATGAAATGATAATTAAATGGAATCTCTAAACAAAGGAAGTATATCACTAAGATGCTTGAGACAAACAAAAAAGGTTGATCTATACGTGCCCAAGGATGCCTTGCTGGGCACTGCTAGAAACAGGATGCTGAAATAGATGGACCTGCGGCCTGACCCCTGATCCAGAAGGTCTCTTGTCCTGTTGCTGAGATGCCTCTGTCTGACAGAGACAGCTTCATGCTTATGATAAGGAACATCAGTATGCACCACTGCATACCACACCAAAGGCCCCATATGCTCCTCTCTCACCTACAAGATCAGCCCAAGCTATAAAAGACACACAAAATGAGCATGTCAATGATCTGTGCCTCAGAGAAGATTTCCAGACGTTAAACAGGCTTCAGTTTAATTTCGAGACTCAGAATTATCATCATATGTCTGGAAGATACAGCTGTGATATGAAAAATGTGACAAAAATAGAATTGATATTTTGCTGCCACATCCACTTATCAGATGTGTTGTTTGAGAGATTCATTACTTCATTATGCATTCTGCCAAGTACCCTAAATCTGGATCGTTCTTCAGCATAATCTTTCATCCCGGTTGCTAAGCACAGCGTGTTTTTTCCATTCACCTCTTGGTGGCACTTTAGTCTACTACTTATTTAATCCCACAACTTCCTATGGCGTCCTCCTTTAGTGTAGATCTGAGAATGGAAATGCTGAGAAGAGCCACAGATTTTTTCCGCTCTGTTCCGACTACAGAATTAGCAGGACAACAGGCATGCTAACAGCTGCACTGCACAGTTTGTATTTTAAAACCTGAATATTTGAGAAACAAGTGCAGGCATCATCATAACTTGCAGTTGGTGTAGGGAGCGAGGCAGCTGGAGAAAGGCAACATTCTATTCCTCCTATTCCCCTCATCATTCCTCCCCATGCTTTGCTGGCAGATTCCTTTAGGCAGCGGTTCCCAAACCCCCTGGACCTACTGTGCCCTTGGCCATGGCTCCCTATTATGTAGGCTACACATTCTACAGAGTGGTGGTTTTGTGCAAGGAGGCTGGGGCTCCTCTGCCTTAAGAATTGCCTTCAAGGCTAATTTCTAGCTCATGTGCGTTAGCCCCAGCCATCGCAAGAGTCCAGGTGCTGAGGCTTGTGCACTTGTATCAACTACAGGCTGGAGAAAAGAGCAGCATCAGGTCCCCCGCCCCCAGCATTTTCAGCAACCCTCACTTGCCCTGCTCACAACAGCCATCTTGGCTACAAAGCTTACTATTTCTTTATAGGCATGTATTTGCTAACCAAAAAGCTGCTGATTTGTTCCTGGTTCATGCATTCAGTCAGCAGTGACGCATGGCAGTAGTATGGTGGGGGAAACATGCAAGCCCTGCTGAGAGCATGCACTGTGAACCAGGCCCAGTATCCTTGCTTGTAGGCCCAGTGTGATTGATCCCCCTCCCCCCCCCCAAAAAAAAGGTTGGGGGAAGATTAATGCAAACTGTGCCTCATGTTTGGCACTTGTGCAGAGAGCCCAGGTCACACAGCAAGCCTCTTGCAAGGCAAAGAGGAGGGGCTCTTGCCCCCTCCACTGGTTACTGTCATAAGATGGCAAGCATAGCTCACTGAGAATGGTTATATAAGTAGTGGGTCCTAGGGAATTAGAAGGACTTCTTAGTCCCTCCCTAGATCACCACTTTGGACCTTTATGCCCTTGCTTGAATGACTGCTGCACGTTTTTGCAGAGCAATCACATAAGTGATGTGGAAGACTTTTGGCCCAATCCTGTGAGGGCCATGCACCGCCAGAACTAGTGTTCCAGCTTTGCAGCTGTCACAAAAACAACATGCATGGCTGGGCCACCGCTGCAAGCAGTGAGGTGGGGGTGGGCAATGACCCACGGCTTGACGTGATGCAGGGTTACAAAATGGGGCAGAGAGGGATGGATGAGGAACAGTGCAGAGAGGGGGTGGTTTCGCAACAGCGGCACTGCTGATATCTTGTCCCTCTTCCTGTTCGATCCACTTTCTGGTTCTGCTCGGTCTTGCATCCATGAAATCACTAGTACAGGTGCATATAGAAACATTCAGGCAGCAGAAGCTGACCCCTTGCCAAGGGCACAATTGTTCTCCTCCCTCAAGGAGAACCGTGACTGCCCCCTGCAAGATGCAATGTGCTCTCCAGTCTGCGTTGGTGGGCAGGGTTTTATAGGATTGGGCTGTTTGCCCCTCGGCTTCATCCTTAATGAATTTGGACAGTACGGGACAGGTAAACAGGGAGAAAACAGGGACTGTCCCTGGTAAATAGGGATAATTGGAGTACATGACATGATGTAATGTCAGTCTCCTGCAGCCAAGATAATGTATTATTTACCAGATGCACGTCTCATGACATTTTAAAAAATTAAAAAATGGCATAGACATAATGGACAATGCAAAATTCTGAAAATCATATTATCCCTGTGTTATCAATAGAGCATTTTTACCCTCTCAAAGAACACAATAATTATGAAGCTGCCAGGCTGTCCAGCCTGTATAGTAGGGTTTTCTTTTGTTTTTTGGGTTTTTTTCCCATGCTAAAATCCTCTCTAGTTTAAGCTGTAAATTGAGAGGAGCATTTTTCAAACAGCAAAGTCCTTTCTATTTCTGGTCTTTTAAAGCTCTTTAACCTGCTAGACTGCTTTAAGTCCAACCAATAAAAATAAGCTTGACTGACACAACCCAGTTTCATTGAGAAAGGGGAGGGTGAAATACAACCATTTTCCAATGAGAGGAAAAATCACAACAATCATTGGAGCTTACTATTGCAGCAAAAGGAGGTTTTTCTTCTTTTTAAAAATTCTTCAACTCTGCATGCTTATACTGATGAATCTCCTTTTTGATAAATCAAAACACAGAGAAAGATGGGTAAAAACGTAGGACATACCATAACCCTGTATCTTGTTATGCAGAGTAAGAATCTTCATTAGGGCTGTTCCATATTTATGATGGTTAAGAATAATTCATTTTGTGGATGCTCCATCCAAAAAGTAAAAAAACAAAAACCAAAAACCTTGTTATGGATTAAGCCTGTCTACATTCTTTGTGAAGGCAGGATTTTGGGAAACCTAATCTGTTCTGCTTTCTGTTTCAGAACGATGCAAGTGAGGGGGAAAAATGGCTTCTGACCATAAAAAGCAAGTTTGCTTTGGGGTTGCAATGTGTTTCTGGGGTCCCTTGCAAATTTTTGCATGGTTTCCTTAATGAGGAGGTCACTAATTGGAGACAAGTGTCCCTAGAAGATGGTTAACCCACCATTGCTGATCTTCCCCTGCAATGCTTGAGGGTCATTTGTTTGCTAGGGCAGTGATCTCCAAACTGAAGACCACTGCAGTGCTGAAAAGCATCCCCAGTGCAACCAGCTCTTACCTTTCGCCCCCTGACTACAGCCCCCAGGGGTCATTGCAGCCAGCTGCTTTCAGGGTCTGGTGCCCCAGCATGCCTCGTGCCTGGAGTTCTGCGCAGAAGCAGCTGGCTGTGAAGACCCCTGGGGGCTGTAACTGAAGACATTGCAAGCATCCCTGGTGGAACAGTAAGAGCCATTTTCATGGGAGATGGAGCAGGCGGATTCTGGATCCAGCGGCTGGTGACCCCTGTTCTAGGATCCATTAGGCCTTCCTCCAATTGACATCTATAGACCAAAAATTTTCAATCTTTGGCATAGCGTGGCACACAGACAAGGTGCTAAAATTATCAAGGCACACCATGTTGCTGCTTGGGGGCTCACATTCCCCAATTGCCCAACTTATAAATGACCTCCCCCAAACTCCCACGACACACCGATGTGACACACTGGTTGCAAATAGCTGCAATAGACGATATCCTTCTTCTTCCACACCCTCTCACATGTTTATTTCATGTGTGTGTTTGTGGGAAGAAGGAAACATGGCCATGCCATCTGGCCCTGTTTCCTAATGCCAACTTGCCCACTGGCAAGCTTGTTCCACTTTCACGAGAAAAAGACTCTATTACTCCAATGAGAGTGGGAAATCTGGATGACCAGATTTTTCTGCTCACATGGAAAAGATATAGGAACCCCCTTTTTTCAAACTGTAGTTGCTAGGTGTGTGTGAGTAATGGGGGTTTAGTTAGTATCAGAAGGTGGGGTCCTGCTTCCTCTCTCACATTCAGTTAGCATGTGGAGCATTAAGTGAAAAGAGCACATGTGTAAACATATACAGGTGTGCCCCGGTATCCACGGATTCAGTATCCATGGTTTCAGTTATCCATGGAGACCAGGGATACTGGGACGCCTATTAAAAGGATAGGGGAACATTAAACAAAACTCTTTTTTTACCTTGATGCAGCAAAACCACTGATATCCCCCTATCTTTAAAAAGGCATCCACAGTATCCACGGTTTGAGGTATCCACGGTGGGGTCTGGAACGAAACACCAGCGGATACTGGGGAATGCCTGTACAGTGTGTACAAACTGTTCATCCTACTGTGGAGTCAACCTCCTCTCTATGGCTGCCAACTCCCATAGATTGGCCTGGAGGTTCCAGGGATCAGCCTCATGCTGAAAGCAAACAGAGAGATTTTAACAGGAATTTTCAACAATATATCATATGGGGGGAAAAAATGCGTAATAAACAAAAACATCTCCAGGAATAGGTTCAGGCTGACAGCCCAACCCTAACCAACTTTCCTGTACCAGCGCAGCTGCAATGCAGACCCATGGCAAGGGAACAAACATTCCCTTACGTTGAAGAGGCTTCGATGACTGCCACCCATAGCAAAACACATCACATGTCCTGCTGGTTAGGATTGGGCAGTCAGTTGGTTACTCGACTGTTGCAGGTTGCACAAATGGGGGGGGCACCCATGAAAATGACAAACCCATATCAGGGGGTGTTCACATTAGGTGATGGTGAAGTCCAACCAGCACCCTTTGCAAACAGAGTCTGTACCGTACGACAGTTCCCAGAATCATCTGCAATGCACAAGCATACCTTGGCAGATATACAGTACAGGGATCCCTCAGCAGATCAATCAGTGCTGAAAAATTCCCTGAAGGTAGAAAGTTTTTAAAACACAGTACTAAATGAACAAATTACAGTAAGAAATATTTTTTGCAGAAACATAATGCATACTGCCATTTTTTTAATCGATTCTGAAAAGTGAAATTGCTATGAAAACTAATAATCACCATTAGACAGTAAAACAATGTGACTCATTAGCCATGATGATATTTTTGGTCATAGTTAGGTCCCTTGATATCAGTCTAGTTTTTCTCCTCTAACGTGCTGAATGGCTGGATTTCCCAAATTTTACCAAATTGACTGCCCTTAATCACCATTGCTAAATGTACCTGGAAGCAGCTGGAATAGCTTCCCCTATTATTAGATGTTCACATCTAGTAATTGATTCCAATTTTGTAGTAAATGCTCTGGATATCCCTTAAAGGGATATCTGTGAATATTTGTAACCATTTTGTGGGAAGGCAGAAATATACACAGAAAAGGGGGCAGGTTTCGTACATCACTTCTCAACATGGAAACAAGCTCTGCAACTGAGTGATGACAGCTTTTCATAAATCTGCATAAATCTGGGATATAAATCTGGGATGTCACAACAATCTGGCAAACTCCAAAATCAGACATTGGATTTCAGAAGTCTCTGGAAATATCCATTGGAGCCTAGACTGTCCAAGCTCTTGACCAACAAAAAATGCATCCATAATCACATGAGTCCCTGCTGCAACACTCCCTGAGCTCATGCTACCCTATTTCATGAAACGTATCTGTGACAGCATCCTTGAAAATACCGCTTCCACATAAAAGAAGGGCTGCTATCCTCTCCTGGATGAAACTGTACATCTCTGCATTTATTTATCTGTTTGCATATTTATTTGCTGTACAGTCAGGTCCCTATATCTGCAAATTCAGTATCTCTCCCCCCCCCCACACATATTAACATTAGTTTTACTGGGGCAAAAATGTTCTTGCCTTTTACAGGATGCTTTAAGCATTCACGCTTATAAGATTGAGGGCGCAATCCCAAAGTTAGGCCGGCACCGTTAGGCCAGCAAACTTTGGATGGCACAAGGGCTACCGTAAAGCGCGTTTGGACCACTCTCGGAGGCAGGGAGGATGGCACATTCTTTCTGTTGGCATCTCTGACTCCGAGAGTGGCCCAAACATACTTTACGGTGTCCCTTGTGTCAGCCAAAGTTTGCTGGCCTAACGGTGCCGGCCTAACTTCAGGATTGCACCCTCAATCTTATAAGCATGAATGCTTAAAGCAACCTGTAAAAAGCAAGAACATTTTTGCCCCAGTAAGGCTAATGTTAATATGTGCTGCAAGGCCTACTTTTTGGGGGGTGACCATTGGAGCTCAGGGACATTTCAGCAACTTAGATTAAATGTTAATTTTGTTCTGCTTGGGGGATTTGCTCTGGTCACCCACCATGAGCCTTCAGGATGGATCAAGCTATTAATCTACATAAAAAGAAAGAAAGCCACCCTAGCTTGACAATCTGCCTCATAGCGAGGGCCAGAACCAAGAATAAAGTAGTTTCATAAAACCCTTTTAGACTGTAATGTCGCAAATGCTTATAAGAAGGCATAGGGATGCCTTGCTGAAGTAGAGAATGCCCATAATCCGTAGAGATATTTTAGGGTGGGCACGTCCTAAGACTCAGTGTGGGGTTCCGGACTTTTTTCTTTGAATAGTAGAACCCCAGATATCAGAAACAGCCTTCAGATGCCCCTTCGTTTTTGTTGTGGGGGTGGCTCCATCTAAAACCCGCTTGGGGATGCAGAACTAATCATACTGTTCTTTGGATCTCAGCCAGTAACTTTAGTCACAAAGTAATCTTGCAGAGAGAACAGCTGAACTGCTATGATCCAACGAAGCTTTTCTATCTTTACTTTTCCTGCATGCTTTCATCTTAAGCAAAAGAATTCAGAGCAAATCTATTTTTGCTTCCAATTAATATTCTTTGTTTTGCCCGTGATCGTTTATCACCCTATATCACAGCTTTCAGGGATGGATTCTTCAGCACCTGAAGAATAGTGCTGATAGACTTCCTAGTCGAAAGAGTTAAATGTCCTTGCCTTGTTCTCCCAGTTCATTGCTGCAGAACTAATGCATCCTATTTCAGCGTTACAGAAAGAACCTGAAATGATTTGATTCCTTCCCTTTTGCCCCATCAACTATATTTTATTCCCAGAATATATATATATATATATATATATATATATACATATATATATATATATATATATATATATCTTGAGACTTCTGACTGAGATGTAATATTGGTTTTCATTTGAAAGACTGGTTACCGCTGAGATGTTAACCAAAAACACATTATCTTTAAAACAGAATAATTTATACTTGAGCAAAATCATTTATAAAGCTGCTGAGTTTTAGGAATTTTAGAGGGCTAATTTTATAATGCACATGAATTTTTAACCTTCGAAGGTTTAGGAAGATATAAAGAACAGTATGCAATGAAATGGTTTTTCAAACTTCATTGAATGTGCCCCTAGACCAATTTTAATCAGAACCAAAAAATACAATGATCTAATGAACAAACTTCGACTAAGCTATATGCATCTGATGTCACAGACAACAAGGTACTTGACAAGGCAAATAAGCCATGGATAAGGGAAGGATCTGGGGAGTAATTCAGAAGATAGATCAGGATCTACTGGTATATTGTCATATGATTCGCAATTGAACCAAAAAGGGATTATCTAAAACATATTAAACAAGAGCGTCCCACTTTTCTTTTGCACAGTTTCAGCTAACAGTGCAGAATTTTTTATTTTGAAGGTTAAATACAACTACACAGGCAGTGCAATCCACCACCCTCCTCCTTGGCTGGCGCAAGCTGTAAAGCACGTTTGCGTCAGTGCTTCTGGCGTGGTGCTGGCATTTCCGGCAGAGGCCCAATAAGTAGTGCTCTACAGAGTGCTGCACCAGCAGAACAAGGTGGGGTAGGCATTCTGGGAGACGGGCCGGCCTGGGGAGGGGGTGGAGCTTGGATGCGGCCATTAGGCTGCATCCAAACCTCTGTCCCTGAGTTGCACAGTATGCTCGGACCTGTGCCCGCTATATAGGGGACAAACATGCTCTTGCCCCGTGGAGGCTTGCTCCAGCCTGCTCCCAAGCTGCGCTGGATACAGTGTAGGCCTGCTGGCCTGCTTGTTCCAGCGCAGCTTAGGATTGCACCCTTAAGATGCGTATAGATGCACATCGCTTCAATGGTAAGCCCACTGTGGAGCTGTTTTCATCTTTTGACTGGCCCTTGTGATGATTACCTTCTTTATCCTTCTACCTACAAAGTTTAAGTTAATAAAATTATTATTTAAATAATATTTAATACAAATATGTAAGAAAGGAAGGCCAAATAAGTGTTACTGGATGGGCATACTAAATAACTGGATGGGCCTACCAAATGAAAACATGGTGGGAGGGAGAAAATCAGTACTGAATTTGGAAAGAGGTACATTTATCATTACAGGAGCAAAGGTGAGGAAACTGGAGTTCGCTCTATAGCATCAAAAGGTACCCCAGTTCCTGTAAGCAGGTAGATCTATATATGTACCCCTAGCTTTGGTAGAGTATGCCAGGTCCATAGTAAGGTTCCTGTTTTGTTTTGAATGCAGACCTTAGTACGTATTCACATACAAGTAGTATTTGTTTTAACTCTGCAAAAGGAGGCAAACTGGAGTGAACTTGTTTACCTGTCAGTGAGTTCTCTCAATGCACACAGATGAGCTAGAAACTCTCTGACCTGGAAAACTCTTCTTTGAATTACACGCCAAGGAGAAAGCTCTAAAAGCTCAATAGAGAAAATTGCCTTTTATTTGTAAGCCTGTTGCCAATTGTTCATTGTGACAGCAATCAGGGCCAGTTAGATTCCTATAAAATGTGGCACATTTCTGTACCTCCACACTAGTAATCTCCTCTATATGTAGAGGATTGCGCCAATTGTTTTGTTCTCTTTTTTTGGGGGGGGGGAAGATGATGAATCCTATTTGAAACCTGTTTCCTGGTGATTGGCTTACTATAACATGCATGTTGGTCCTAGATACAAAATCTTAAAACCATTCTGGTAATAGTCTGGTAATAGTCTGGTAATAGATGTATCTCCAACATCTATGTCCCAACTTGATAAAGGTCCCAATCCTATCCAATACCGCCACAGCTGATGCAACTTCGCCCAAAAGACATGTGTTGCATCCTATGGTAGGTAGGCAACTTGAAGGCAAATGGGAGGTAAGTAAGCCTTGGGGCTGCCTATGTATGTCCTTGGACATACACCACAAATTTTGGTGGTGTACATCTTAGGAGGGTAAAGGGGTAGGGAAGTTTTCTAAATAGGGTATACATTCTAACATGCAGCCGATCCACCCTTCCTCCTCTTCCCCATCCCTGGTTCCTCCCATGGAACATTCCAATCCCCCCACTATCTGCCCATGGTCCATCTTGCCACTGACATTGGAGCGGGGGAGGGGGGGGTTCCAGGGAGGCCATTGCTGCATGGTTACTGCCATTCACTGTTTCCAGCAGTGGTCCAATAGTGCATTTTGTTACTCCGTAAGTTGGGCTGTGCTTCTAAAATGTGCTGAAAGTGTCTGTAAGAAAGTCTGCTTTGCCTTTACAAAGGATACCATTTGGGAATGTTTTTGACATTCTTCCCATCTGAATTTCTTCTCAAGTTTTGGATTTCTGAATTAAGGAATCTTACCAAAGTGGGAACTGATGTATTGGGATGTATTTATATATAGCATATAGCTCCATTTATGTGCAACTTGTACAGCTTTCAGGTCTTTCAGTTCATTTTTTTCTCTTCCTGTGTATTATTGATGCACATGTGATGCACACTCTGATAAAACATGCAAGCAAGCAATCTTGAAGGAAGCATATGCATGAATGCATCAAGATTCTTTTTGTGTGGTTCCTTACCAATGCACATGTACACAAATAAAACTTGAAATAATTGTACATGTTGCATCAAGGTACATCAAGGTGGTGTTTTACACATTTGTGCATCATAAAGGACTGCACAAAACAAATACAGGTGGCCCCCAGTACCCATGTTGTCACAGATTTGCTTATCTGCGAGTTCCCATAGCCCCCTGCCTCTGCACACCCAATACCTTTATGTTCATAATAGTCATGCGAAATGGCCTTGTTTTAGCAAAGTAAGCAGGCATACAATGAATGTCAACAGGAAGCAGGTTAATGTTCATTCTCCCTTCTAGCCTGCCTGCCTGCTTGTCTGTTAAAGCAAGACACATACAGTAATTGCAAGAGGCTGCATGCCTGCTTGCTCTGACAAAGCAAGAGCCATTTTATGCAACTGTTATGAACATAAACAATCTTATCCACGGTTTCCAGTGGGGGGGGGAGGAATGCATCCCCTGCAGAAACCAGGACCCACCTGTACCAGAATACACAGGTGAGCTAATCAGAGGAACAAGAAAGAAATAGAAAAGGGGGAATTCTGCTATCAGCCCACTAATATCCATATCATTCTAGCAACAACACAGGCATGTGATTCTGGCCTTTAAAGATTTAAGGGAGCAACAAAGGATCTGGCAAGCATGCCTCTGGTAGTATATGAAGTATTCCGAGTGCAGTTGACACTCATTGGAGTCACAGAAGTTTCAAAAGCTGGGTTGGATAGGCACAAGTCTCTATCCAAGTCTCTCCTCTCTAGGCAGATCAGCTCACTGGGGAACAGTGTTTCCTCAAAGTTCCTAGTTCATAATTGGTAGCAATAGCTTCTGATAGTGGCCTTCCATTCTCCAGCAGGTGGCAGCAGCTGTGGATATCTTTAGCTCGCCAGCTGGTGGAAGCCAAATTCAGTTAATTTGAGCTCAGACATTTCTCAGCTGTGAAAGTACAGATTCTTTGATAGGAAGGAAGGATTTACTGAGTTGTTTTTATTTATTTTAAAACATTTCTGTTTCAGTTTTCCTGACAAAGGCAGTCCAAGGTGGCTAGCAGCTAAACATTAAAAACAGAACCA
>JAJKFI010000032.1:13026471-13045527 GCA_029204185.1 Lerista edwardsae
AAAGGCAGTCCAAGGTGGCTAGCAGCTAAACATTAAAAACAGAACCATTTTTAAAATTGCAAGAAAAATGAATGAATGAATGAAACATAGGCAAGCAGCAGTAAAATAATTACCCAAGCAAATATATAAGTACGCACAGAAAAATAAATAATCCAGCAGCCAAAGAACTTAAATGCAATACCATTTACCAAATGCACAATGGGAAAAAAACCATATATTAATCAAATGCTGAAATGATCAATAGTAAGGGGTGTTTACTAATCATAAGCCCAACATCTATTTACCCTCCTTTCTTCTTCAATCATTGCAACAAAGCAAACAGGCATTCAAGCTTCACCCTGAGGTTTTGACAGGCATCACTCAGATCATTTTATGATATGTGGTCAGGACCCTGGACAGAGCTGCTCCCACAGTGCCTCCTCTCTGCTTGGTAATCTCTTTATGACATCATGTGTGACATGGATCTTTGTGCTGTAGGTTTCCCTCACATCATTGGCTTGTTTCCTTTATACTAGATGCTGTTAGGAAGAGAGGAAAAAAGACACACTGAGCAGCCTCAGTGGTGTTGCTATTGCAGGGGTGACTAGGGAGGGCCCTGGTCAGAGATCCGTACCCATCAGAGGGCCCACCTGGCTGGGCCTGTCCTGAACCCTCAGTACTGAAGACCGTCATTAGGAGGCAAGTGCGGGGGGGGGGGCAAGGGGATGCAATGCAGGGCCCTCAGCAACCTGGCACTGAGGGTCTCTTCTAGCATTTGGATTTGGCCTGCAAAGCTGCTAAAACTGCTGGTAAGCATTCCCAAATCCTCACCCCACCCCTGACCATGGCCAGTATAATTATATGGATGGTGTCAGATTATGTGGATGTGATGGCTGAGTAGGTTGTGCTCTTCCACCAATCATAATTTTACAAACCTTTGTCACCCCCCCCCCTCAGAGGCGGATCTACAGGGAGGGCAAAGCTCTAAGTGTTGCAAGAAGCCTTACTCTGTCAGGGGTCCCTCCTCTCCCTTGCTGCTGTAGCCAGTAAGCAACGCCAAGATGTTGCTTTTCCCTGTGAGGATTGGCTAAAATGGTGCAGGAGAGGAGTGATTTCCACTGCAAGGTAAGGCTTCTTGCAAAACTTAGAGATTTGCCCTCCTTTAGATCTGCCTCTGCCCCCCCCTTCATCTTTTCCTTGATTAAACAGCCTCAAACACTTTAGGTGTTCCTTACTGGAAGGTGATCCAACTCATTACACAGGCCTGCAAAACTGAGAGAAAACCATTTTTCAAAATTTATGGTGGTGTTATATGAATTTGGAGTGCTGATTCAAAAAATGGCATCAGCTTTGCCCTATCACATCTAGATTTGGAGATATGACATAGCCTTGTTAGTGGATGGTTCAAGCACTTCCTCATGAGGAAGCCTACAACACCATGGCTTTCTCATAAGGAAGCAGATTGCACCATTCACTAATGAGGCTATGCCGTATCTCCAAAACGAAAGATGATAGGGCAAAACTGATGCCATTTTTTTTGAATCAGCAGCCCAAATACACCCAGGAATAGATCTAACATTTAAGACAGCAAAATGTGCAATGGCCTGTGGAATCATTTCAGATGCTCTTTTCTTTGCCTGTTCCAACCCTGGGGTATCCTTTATGCAACGGGGGACACAACAGCCCACTTGTGGCCATAAAGGGGGCAGCAAGGCCAAGGCAGTCACCTTGACACGCCTGGTATCACCCAGACCTGCTTGTTAAGCATGTTATGAAGGAGGCTTCCCTGCACCAGCTGGGAGCAGTGGGCTGTCCCTAGTCATGAGCATATAAACAGACAAGGAGGTTTGTTGTTTCTTTGCACTCGATTGTATCACAGTGGTAGCAGCTGCTTCTATTGAAAATGAATTTTGCATCTCAGCCAGGAGTCTGTAGCTGTGAAAATGGAAAAGCACAACAGGATCAAATGCTACCAGGGGGCCATGATTAAAGTGCTGATTAAATAGTCCATTTCTATTCAGAGGAAAAAAAAGTCGTGCGTGGGCTTATGGCTTTAAAAAGAAATGCTTTCAGGTACAACTGGCCCTTTCTTCTCTTCCAAGATTTCTGGAAGTAAGAGAGAACCACTTGAGTGCAAATCCCCCCATTTAGTAACTTCCTACTCAAATTCCTGTAATGAAACACAGATGGGAATACCAATGTTCAAAGCTTCAGGTGACCTCATCTTCAACACTCCAAATGTTAACTGAGGGTGGTTATCAGGAGCACCAGTGACATGTGGTATGGGTGTGACAGGTGAGGCAGAATTGCCCTACCGGAGTTCTTTGAAAAGTGTTGCCACTGGTGTAATCACACAAACACTGACCCATGGGCTTTGACCAGTTGGAACCTGCTGGTTGTAAGTGTCTGCAGGATCATAGGCACCCCAGAAGCAGTGGAGGCACTTTTCAAAGAACTATGGTAGGGCAAATTCTGCCTACCTCACTGTATTACACCTATAATGAAACTTCTCCTTTGGCTTTCATAAGACTTGATGTTCAATTCATGGGGCTAGTCCTTAAGCCCTACACTGTGCTGGTCAACTGCATCCCAGTGTAACCCTTTTCTGTCTGGAATTGTACATTCTGCTTGCTAACAATGTTTGGTAATTGCTAGAGGTGCTTGTTTCCAGTGAGTAGAACTCACAATGGGCTTACTTCTGAGTAAAATAAATAACACTGTTTTCAAACACCAATTGCATACCCCAAATCCCTTTGCTTTCCAAATGTACATGTGTGGCTACAAGGAGCAGTGCTTTCTCAGTTGTGGCACCCAAATTCCTTCCCTGGGGATGCCAGTTAGGTTCTTCTTTGTCATCCTTTGATAAAGGTCTGGTTCTCAAGGGAGGGAGGTTAAACTCATATTTACCATTTCACCTGTAATCTACGGCTCATGTTTTAGTTGACTATTTCAGTGAAAATTAGACTACATCCCTTTTTTTAAAAAAATTATAAGGACTCTGGGAAGGGGGCTGACAAAATTCATGTTGCACAATTATCAATGCACATTATATCAGCATTGTGTTTCTATGGTTGCTGTGTTTTCCTTTGGAAAAATGTAGTTATTTATATTATTTCATGTTGTTTTCATTGGTTTAGAATTACTTTTGCTGACTGTAAGTCACATTAACCATATAAAAGTAAAGTGTAAATTAAAATAAAACAGTCTGAGCCTCAATAAATGCTCGATCGTTCTTATTGAGAAATTCTAATCCTAGCTCCAGAAAAAAAGGGGGTGAGCCCTGCTAGCCAAAATAGTTATGCAATTGTCAACATTTGTTGTGGAAAAACTGACAAGATAATGGAAAATTTGGTTAAGCAGGAAAATTTTGCGAAATGGTGTTTGCACCAACAGCAAAGATTCCCTAAAGACGTGGGACCCTTTAAGCCAGTAGTGACAGTGGAACAAATCTCTGGCCCATGCTGTTGATCTCAAGGAGGCTTCCTCTGATGTGTTCAGATAGTCCATTTCTATTTGGCTCTAATACCTCCTACCTACAGTATAACATTACCTAATTCTGTGGCGGCTGGCACCTTCAGCACATAAACTACTTACTCCCAAAGAAAGAAACCATCCGAGGCCCAAAAGTTCTAGGCAGAGTTTTGCCTCTAACAAAAAAAAAGATAAAACTCAAAACGCTGCTGTTTGTCCTGGGACTCTTGGAGGCCTTCCCCCTCATCCATCTGGAACATGACTGGGGTAAGAGAAATACTGTTGTGTTGCTGTCTGTCACATGAAAAGATTTCTATCTCTTGTTGAAAGTGATTGCTTCCTGTGGTGGATGATGGTGGCAGCTGATGGGCTGCTGAGAGCTGGTATTGGGCCAGGGCCAAGATACCTGAATCTTCCTAAATTTCCCTTCCTAAATTTTCCTGCAAATTATATTTTTAAGCAAGTTTTTAATTGACAGTTGAATGAATCTAAGAACTGAAATACTAGTCTGTTTGAAAGATTTTACTCTCCCATACAAACCTGCGTGAAAGGGCCTTCTCTCAGCAACACCACCCTCTTACGTCCTTACTTTGAGTAGTGCTACTGCATTTCTTTTCAGCTGCAATCATATCCACACTTATCTCATAGTAAGCCCCTTTGACTATAATGGGACACTTCTGTGTAGACATGCAAAGGATTGGGCTCTGCAAGGTCCTCTTAATTTGCTTTTTCTTTTCTTTTCTAATAATGTGCAGGCATCCATCTTTCAATGTGTTATTACTTTGTGATGATTTTGAATCAAAATCCAGGTGAAATAAACTTGCCTGGCCTTTTTTGAGTTTTCTTGTTTTCCCCTCTCTAACCTTTGTGTGCTCCAGGCTTATATTTTTTCACTCCATACTGTTTCACCTTCAAACAACGCCAAAACACACAAAGACTTGATCCAATGCCATGCGCCCTACACACACCCTGACCTAGAAGGAGGGATGGAGCTTACTGGGGCCTAGCAATTCTATGAACTGAACTGGGTGACCTACTGCTGGGGCCTAGTAATTCTGGTCTGAAGATGTACTTTTCCCTATCCTCTGTTTGAATTGTACTAATACATGTTGGTGCTTATAGAGAAGACCTGGATAGCATTTCCGCTACAGCTTTAATCCAATTTCAATGTGCTTCTATTCTTCCAAAGCATCCTGGAGCACCTGTAGTTTGTTAAAGTACCTGAGAGCTGTTGGCTACCCTTAAACTACAGTCTACAGAATACATTGGGGTAATAGAAGTGCACTGAAAGTGGATTAAAACAGTAGTGGAAACCCAGCCCAACCCATTAGTACATTTGTTTTGTACTTTATTGTCATGGCCTGGACCCTCTGGAAGCCTGGGCCCTGGGGATTCCCCCACTCCCCCAGGCCTGGCACCAGCAGAAGATGCTTGCTTAATGCCACTCAAGAGGAGGCATTCCTTTAACTCGTGGCTTCTAGCTATGCTGCACAATTATTTGAAGCTGGAATAGAGCCAGCAAAGGGAAAAGGTTTGCATTTTTCAGCTGATTGATGCTGCAAGAAGGAGCCTTAAGAGGCTCCAAGTGGATGCTCTTTCAGGGGTGGGCAGCAACTTG
Source organism: Lerista edwardsae (assembly GCA_029204185.1). Classification (NCBI taxonomy): domain Eukaryota; kingdom Metazoa; phylum Chordata; class Lepidosauria; order Squamata; family Scincidae; genus Lerista; species Lerista edwardsae. The sequence goes on from JAJKFI010000032.1 coordinate 13,031,540, forward strand.
ATGCTCCCTGAAAGACTCAGGTTGCGCTCTTATCCACACTTACCGGGTGGAAAACTCCATTATAATGTCTGAGTAGACAGGCATAAGATTGGGCTCTAGCATTGTCACTAAGGAGCTCGCCTGTTCCTATAGCTTCAGTTTGTAAATAGTAAGGTACAGTATGACAAGTCTTCAAAACACTGCAGTTTCATGTTAATTATCAGGTGAGGTGGACAAGATCTCAGCAGTACATAGCTGGCAAAACGAGGCCCTAGACAGAACCCCAAGCATAAATACAGTTTGATTATCCTTCCCCTGGACTGCATGGGATGGGAAGGTATCCGGATTTAGGATTTTTCTGGCTTTTGGAATAATTGCATCAATATAATGATAAATGCTTCCTCTTGCTCTTTTCACTGTTACTCATCTGAGTGTCTGCTGGCCTCTGACATTTGTCAACAATGTCTGTATAGGCCATACAACACAGAGCAGAGAACAGAATTTACAGCATTGGGAATGTGCAAGACTTTCTATGGGAAGTTTTTAAAAAGTCTTGGAACAAAATGTCTGGATTTTGAAATAGGCTGGATTTTGGATGTCCGGATAAGGCATCATCTACCTGTATCAGTGCCAGATTGCTGGGGGCCCTGGGCAGTACCATGAACTGGGCCCCCATGACTCTGCTATCTAATCCCTGGTGGCGTTTTCAGCATTATTGTTGTCAGGGATTGACCTGACCAGGCAGGTCCTCCAATGGCCATGAGATCTCAGGCAGAGTCCAACCTAGCCAAGCCCTGACACCATTCCCACAAAACCTTCCTCCCTTCCACTCCTTCCAGTTTGGAGATCTGGGGTACTGGGAAGCAGACCCAGTATAAATCCAGTGGAAGTCAGGCGATAGTATTGACTATTGGTCAGATCGAGTGGCACTTTATAACTCTGAAGAAAATCCAAAACCAGCACTCTGTGAGAAAACAATGCATTTCATCTCATGCTTATGATCCAGGGCTTGAAGTGTTGCTTCCAGCCAGCAAGATTAATGCTTCCACTTGAGAGTGCCAGCCCCTGATCGAGTTCAAGTCGGGGAAAAACCAGCCCATAAATGCATTGTGCTCGATAAGCGAGACGTGGTGCCGGTGCCAGGCCCTTTCTCCTTTTTGTGGCACGTACATATTTCTGCCTCTTTATCAAAATTGATAAGCTTTAAGTAGGTCAGGTGGCACAGGAAAGCAGCTGCAGTGATCTGTACGCTGTGATTTACTTAATCAGCAGAACACTGCTAGCCCACTCGGGCGGCGTCACATGAAGCATCGTCAAGATGAAAAAAGGTAGCAGACTGGAAATGAGGTTAGCAGAGGTCATGCAGGGAGCACTCCGGGGTCTGTCATCAAAGCCCACGATTCTGGGCTTGTGAGGCTGGGGCTTTTATCGGTGTCGCTCTGTATTATACAAAGCCTCTTTATTTGGAGTTTAATTTATGGGCTCTGCTGTGTTTACAACTACAGCCATCTGTAGCTGTGATGCCTTGCTCTATTTATACATCAAATTATTCCCGCACAAACCTCACTATATTTGCAATGGTACTATAAATAAAGAGTTGCCCAATTGTACTTTGCTGAAGTACGTCGGAAATCACAGACTTTCCCCACTCTGCAAATGATCAATGAGAATTTACTAGCAGGCAGCCTCTCTCTTTGACTATGCTGCTATTTCTCTGGTTAGCATAGAGTCACAGCCATTGTTATTAGGATTAGTCACTTTCCTCATTGGAGGCTTTTGAGTAGAGGCTGGATGGCTCACTGTTAGTGATGCTGTAATTGCCTGAGCAGAGCAGAGGTTGGACTAGATGGCCTCTGTCCTTAACCGGTTCTAGCATTCCATGATTGCTCTCCTGCTCTTCCTCCAAGGAGCTCAGAATAGCATGCAAGTTTCTCTCCCCCCCCTTCATTTTATCCTTCCAACAACTCTGGGCTGGTGACTATCCCAGGCCCACTTGGTAAGCTTCATAGCCAGTGGAGATTCAGGATTTGAACCCGGGTCTTCTTATGCTAGCACTCTGGCCACTACACCACACTATACATCCTACAGGCCTCCTTGGGTCCAGTTTCAAGAGTGACATCTAGTCATTCAAGCATTTCTCTCCTTCCCCATATTTTGCAAGTGATTCCTGCTCTGGGCTGGCCCTTTTAAATTCTCATAACCCTCTTTGTTATGGACTGATTTAATGTTCCAAGGAGACCTGGACATTTTATAGTATGTGTGTATCTTCTACTTGTCGGATAGTGCCCCTGCCCAGATTTAGACCTCCATGGCATGATTTAATTCTTATCACAGTGGGTGTTTAAGCTGTTTTATGAGTTGTATATAAATTAAAGACAATAACCTGAGAGACATTAATTAATCTATCTATATATAAATGAATGTGGGTGTGTGTGTGGGTGGGTAGGTGTGTGGGTGTGTATGTATGTTCTGAATAGGCTCCTCAACGCCTGCACCGATTGGCAGGAAACTCGGCACGCACGTACCTTGTGGCCTGGCAACAAACACTGCGGGGGTCAGACCCCCCTACAGCCCCCGGTTTTTCGGGGAGGGGGGCCAGCGCATCAAGAACCCAGGGATTGCATTGGAGTGGAAGTCTGCTGCCACCCTGTGGTCACAAACGATTCTGCAGGTCATGTGCTAGGATTGCAGTAACTGAGCTGATACACAGGCAGTACTCAAAACCAAAAGTGAAACTTCTTCCCAGTCCCTGAGTTGCCCAGGCTTGAAAGAGCATGTTCCAGGCAATTCCAGCACCCAGTTGGATCTTAGATGGACATATTTACACAGAGCTCACTGGCCAGCCGTTTCTCATATTTCACTGCTATCCCACCACAGTACCTGCAGACAGTGTTCAGTAAGTGTGACAGTTTCATTTCACTCTCTTAGCTGATTGTGTACCTGCTTCCTAATTACTCTCACAGTGATAGTGTGCATTTTGGATTCAAGTTCATCAATACTTCCTTATTTCAGTGAGGAGTGTTATATTTCTAGCTGGATCTAACTATGTCATACTGTTTATGGATATTTCCAGATTTCCGTGTCTGTTCCACCATCACTCTGGAACACCTGGAACGCTGTGCGCCACACTTGGTGCACATATTCCTGACGGTCTGGACAGAAATGCTGTGGGGGGAGGACCCCCCTACTTCATTCCTTCTCCTACTAGAACCTCGGGATATTTTGTCCCCCGGGCAACGCTGGGTCACAAACAGCTAGTGAATAATAAAAATGATCTTCCTTTGACAGCCAGGTGGATGTTTCCTGCTTTGATCTGATGCAAGGGATGGAGATCCTCTGCCTGCCCATTTAGTCCATTTTTGTAGAGTAACGTGTTTCTCTACAACAATGCTTTGACTGGTGTTTCATTATAGCCACAGTTGGGTTGATTGCTGTACAAATATTTGCCCCTATCTGGGATATTTTTACCGTATTTGGCCCAAACCATTCATGTTATTGTTGGGTAGAAAATGTTGGGGCTTTGCATGGTGCATGTAGAATTCCACAATGTTATGTGACCATAACAAGCAGTGAGGGTATAAGCCTTGATCCTCAACTGGCACAGGATGGTCTACTCTGGATCATGATTCCAGGTCAACATCTGGATTGTGACTTGACACCTTTGCAGCATCACAATGACCTTGGGATGGGGGATGGAGAGAGAATGGGATACACAGAGGTTAAGATCATACTCAAAAGAGCATTTGATGTGGAGTTCCTTGTTGCAGATTAGAATTGAAGGTGGTTCCTGATTATAGAAAGACTGAAGGGCATTAGATTGCAGCTCCAAAATGTCTGGGGCAACATGCATCATGTGCCACTATAGGACCATGTTCCACTGCTATAATTGCTAGTTAGGATTGGGCTGTCATGCAGGAAACCGGGGGCAAGTCCATTTCTCTAAAAGAACTGATCAGGTGCAATTCTAATTTATTCACAAATAAAGGGGGTTACAAATAAAGGTAAAATGTCAGGCAGCCCAATCCTGAACTTCCCAGCTCCCGTAAGAGCAGCAGGACCAATATTCCCAGCTCCCGTAAGAGCAGCAGGAACTTCCCAGCTCCCGTAAGAGCAGCAGGACCAACAGACAATTGGAGTACAAACTCGAAGATTATAACAAGCCACTGCTCTGCAGAAGTAGAATATATGACTGTAAAGATAAGACCTTTTTATTTGCCACGTGAATTTAGTGCTGTCATCATTTCTGTCATTTATATTCCACCAGATGCAAAGGCTGATCTAGCTTTGGGTTATTTGGGTGATTTAGTTAGCAACTTGCAAACTAAGTATCCAGATGCTGTGCATATTGTTGCAGGAGACTTCAATCATGCTGATTTGCGAGTTGTCCTTCCTAAATTTTACCAACATGTTAGATGTGCGACCAGGGGGTTAAATACTTTAGATAAAGTTTATACAAATATTGCACATGGGTACAGAGTTCTGCAGCTACCGCATTTAGGTTTGTCTGATCATCTATCTCTGGTCTTGGCTCCGGAGTATATTTCTAAGAGGAAGAAGGGGGGGCCGGTAGTAAAGACAGTGAAATGCTGGCCTGAGGGGGCGATTATGCAGCTTCAAGATTGTTTTGAACAGACTAACTGGGATGTTTTTGAGCATCAAGATCTGGAGCAATATACAGCTGCAGTTTTGGGATATATGGCTCATTGCATTGATACTGTTACGACGAACAAGTGTATTCGATCCTACCCAAACCAAAAACCATGGATGACTGGCACTGTGAGGTCCCTTTTGTATAGGAGAAATAAGGCATTCAAGTCTGGAGACTCCTCGCTTTATAGTGTAGCTAGAGCAAATCTGAGACGAGGTATTAAACAAGCCAAGGCTGCATACAAGAGGAAGATAGAAGATTGTTTATCTAATAATAATTTGAGACAAGCTTGGCAAGGGATCCAGCAGTTAACACATTATAAAGCACAAAATGTTGTTAAGGATGGAAAGTATGAGTTAGTAGAGGAATTAAACACCTTTTATGCCTGGTTTGCGATGAACCAACTGGAAATGGAGCTACCATCACTGCTACCATCATCGACCCAACATCGTGCTCCTCTTGTTGTGAAGGAGCATGATGTTAGGCGATTGATGAAAGCAGTCAATTCTAGAAAGGCTGCAGGACCTGATAACATCCCCGGTTGCGTAGTAAAAGCATGTGCGGATCAGTTAGCGGGGGTGTGGACTGAGATTTTTAATCGTTTTCTGCTACAGTCTATTGTTCCAACTTGTTTGAAGGCTTCTATTATCGTCTCAGTATCCAAGAAGTCACCTGTAAATGCTTTAAATGACTATAGGCCGGTGGCATTGACTTCTGTGATAATGAAGTGCTTCGAGCAGTTAGTTCGAAAGTATATATTATTTCTTGCCTTCCTGTTTTTTTTTGATAATTATCAGTTCGCATATAGAACAAATAGATCTACTGAAGACGCTGTTAATACTGTTCTTCATGCTGCCCTATCTCATTTGGAGAAAAAAGGAACGTATGCTAGAATACTGTTTGTAGACTTTAGTTCTGCTTTCAATACTATATTACCCCATAGATTGATGTCTAAGCTTAAAGATCTGAAGCTACCGGATTCTATATGTTGGTGGATTCTGGATTTTTTATCACATCGTTCTCAAAGGGTTAGGATGAATGAACATATCTCCTCTGTAAAAATCCTCAATACTGGCACTCCTCAAGGCTGCGTATTGAGCCAACTTCTATTTACTATTTATACGTCTGATTGCACCTCTATCCATCTGAGCAACAAGATCATCAAGTTTGCAGATGATACAACGCTAGTAGGGCTCATTTCTGATAATGATGAGTCTGCCTATAGGGATGAAGTTCATCAGTTGTCCCTCTGGTGCAAAGCAAATAATCTTATCTTCAATATAAAAAAGACGAAGGAATTTATAGTGGACTACAGGAAGAATAGTTCGGACATCCAGCCGTTGTATATCGACGGTGTTATGGTAGAACAGGTGGCAGAATGTAAGTTTCTAGGTATTACCTTGAAACAAGATTTAACGTGGGGTGCAAATACTACAGCCCTAGGAAAAAAAGGCCCAACAACGATTGTACTTTCTGAGACTCTTAAGATCACAACAACTGTCAGAGAGTCTGTTGGTTGCCTTCTATCGAAGCTCTATAGAGAGCATTTTATCTTATTGCCTCTGTGTGTGGTTCATGAGCTGTACAGGGGTGGAGAAGAAGGCACTCCAAAGAGTGATAAAGAGGGCACAAAAGATCATTGGTTGCCCTCTTCCCTCATTGGAGGATTTGTATAACATGGGATGTAGTAGGAAGATACAAAAGATCTTGAGAGATTCTTCACATCCAGGACATTCGATGTTTGAAATCTTACCATCCGGAAGAAGATATAGAGTGTTGAAAGCTAGGACAAGCAGATTTAAATATAGTTTTTACCCAAGTGCTGTGATCAGGCTAAATGCAGAGCTTTGAATCTGGTGATCTTAACAAATGTATACCTCATGGTTTTTAGTGTTGTTTTAATTGTTATTTGTATATGTTTTTTTTTTTTTGGGTGTTGTCCAGTTGTATGATGTGAAGTTGTATGATGGGAAGACATGTACCACTGGCAATAACAGGTCTAGGACTGAGCCTGTAGAATATGTACAAAGGCAGTTCCAGGGTGTGATCACAGGGATCACAGGGATCCCTTCCAAGCATATTACTCTGAGTACAATAGAAAACTTCTATAATGCCATATGAGGAATGTGGCTATCCTATGAATGTCTTCTATGGAGCCAGAATAATGCTCGATCTAGCCAATATCATCTACCCAGATTTAGTGGTTCACTAAGCCCTCTCCAGTCCAGCAATCCCAAATCCCTTAATGAAGATTTCAGAGACTGAATCTTGGTGGACCTTCTGGTCCAATGACTTCTGGCCACTCAATATTGCCATTGTGACTGACTCTGTGCATCAGCATGAAATCCTGGGATCAGGTTACAATACCAATGCCACCCCAAAAGATCAGAAAGGCATTTAAAGGAACTCAGGTCCCAACCTATCCAGCTTTCTTTCTTCAGAAGGATTTGGGTAATTTCTCTGAGGATGCAATCCTAACCAACTTTCCAGCACCAGGGTAAGGGCAATGCAGCTCCATTGAGGTGCAGGGAATAAACATGCCCATATGTTCTGCCAAATTCCCTGCTGGGCCTCCCCAAGGGCCCCAATGCCCACACTAGGCTAACTGGTTTCCCCTCCAGAGTAGCCTTAGAGATGGATCAATAGGGAGGGGGTTCAGTCACCCACTGGGCCTCCTCTCTTCCAGCAGCTATGCTTGGAATCACTGGCTGGCCAGCCTCCTCCAGATTGCCCTCATCACTGGCTTAGCTCAAAATACCCTAATTTAGCACCAACAAACAATAGGCAGTCAGCTTACCTAAGCCACACCTGTCTCTTCCACTCGGTGGCCCCAGGGGTGTGGCAGCTATACAACAATTCTCCAACCAAGGCACCACAGGAACCCACTCACAGTTCCAATAATCAAGTATCCAGTCAGTCCATTCAACAGTCCTTCAGTCAGTAATCCACAGCCACTTTCCTTCCTGCACCTACCTGGTGCTTCTGTCCAGCACCTACCCAGGTCCCTTACTGCAGCTCCTGCCTCCCACTTTGTACTGAGGCAGGCCAATCAGTGTCTGTTGCTGGGCAGGCTCTAGCTCATCAGCCACACCCATCTGCACCTGTGCTAATCCCTTCCTAGCCAGGGCCTTCATCAGCCTGCAGTTGTGCTCTTGAGGCTTGCAGAAGCTCTGGGATTAACCCCGTACTTCCTGGCTAATCTGGGACAAGGGGCCATTGCTGATACCATTCCCTATGTCCTCAGGGTATCTCCTGCCTTTTCCAATACACCTTCCCTTGAGGAGGCCTCTGTGACTACTACTCCACTGCAGAATGCCCCATTGGAACAGCTATGTCAGTGCTGCAAAGTTGGTTAGGATTGCGCCCTGAACCAGTCTGAGGCCTGGAAAAATAATCTATTTCCTTGTGTTGAATGTAAAGGGATAATTTTGCTCCATTACATTCAATAGGGGAACAAAAACTGAAAATGCAGGAAAACCAACCTCTCTGGTGGCTCCTCCATGGGGATCGATTTTCCCCTCTTAGTTTTTGGCCTTTTAGCATCTGGATTTACTCGCTATATAATGTGATAGAACTCCAGATGTGGGAAATCCAGCAGTTCTTATTTGTCTCAGATTTTAATTTGAGTCAGAGAAGAATTTTGGGATGTCTGACATTTGTCTCTTTTTGTGGAACATTTTAATGCGCCCCCAGTTAGGTTGGATCAAGGTGCAGGAGAACTTCTCCAAGATTTTGAATTTCAAAGGCATAAATGTCTTTTAAAAAGATGCTTGTTTCTTTTGTGCTGATAGTATGGTTATTATGAGGTGTGAAACAGATAGAAATCACAGCAAATACAGAGATTTTTCACAATTTAATCTTGAATGTGAGAGTGGACCTTGCTGAAGTCCCCCTCACCTCATGCTCCAAATCTGGAATAGCAAACTTGATTATTCAGAGACGGGGCTCAATTCGAGCTGGCATGTGCTGCATCACTGCTAGCCAACACATAAGTGCCATAAAGCACTTTGTGATGGCATGGCAGTCCAGTGCGCTGGGGGGAAAGCCTGCGCTGGCTTGCATGCTCTAGCACAAGGAGCATCAGGATGCAATGAGTTTTTATACTGAGTGGCACAGGGTGAGGGAGGGAGAAGGGTGAGGGAGGGCAGCGACAGGGGGTGGGCGGGCAGATTGGGCCTAAGGGGGGGCAAGATCATTGGCACTGACATGTCCTATTCCCCTTCCTGAGCCAGATCCACCAATACAGGGCAACATGGATTTGCCTCAGCAATTGAGCTCCTGCAGATCTGAGTTGCCTTATTGTGGCTGCTGGGCCTTACCCTGGGGCAAAGGGACAAATAGCCCCTTATTTTAGGGAGACCTGCCACCTCCTAAATTCCCCCACGGGATGCAGGACAAGCCATGCTGCTGCTGCTGCTGTATTGGCACGAGGTAATTTGTGCTGGATTGGGCGGACAGTGTCTCATGGATCTGGTCTGAAAAGAAAATTGAGAAACAGCATAAGTGAACACCTGGAACTCATTGATTTCCTACGGCAAAGCTAACACTGCTTAATCACCAGCACCATTCAATGTGGTCCTTATTGTGAACGATTTGAAAGACATGGATCCATATATATATATGGATCCCACTTGAAAAGTACTGTCTGCGTGGAAGAACCATGATGAAGACAGAGATGAGTGATTATTTCCACATCTCTATAGAAAACCTCTGTTTGATTGGCATTGATCACCACCTAAATAGCTGAGTTGAGCTGGAAACACCATTCCAATGGCATTGGGATTTGGGCTTCACTCACTACTTTCTGTACTGTCCTTTCATGTCTCTTCCATTGTCATTTTTGAATTCTAGAAAAGATGTATCTACTAAGGCATAATTCTCATGGTAAGTCTATGTCTGAATCGAGCATTTGCAAATTGCAGGTAGAGGCTGATGCAGTGCAGTGCTCATTCTTGAAGAATTTTTTTCTTCAAATCCCTGCTTCTAGAAAACCAGCATGGCAAGAAGAAAGCTATGCTAGAACCCTTAGCTTTCCATGTACAGAGTTGTTTTTTTAAAAAAACATTCAGTGCTTCTCTCTCTCTTTATGTATGGAAAGTGTATTCATAGTTTCAGTGTAAGATTTTTCAATGACCAAAGAAACACACTTAAACTAGGGTCCAATGTGACTGTTTTGGTTTTGTTATACATTTAACAGCTATACAAAATCACCCCAACTATGCTTACTGAAGTCTACAGGCCAAACCTAGGAGAGGCTGCTTTTTCACCTGTGTCTCCAGCATGGCAACCTGAACAAATTGCATTGCTAACAAGCCATCTGTTGACACTGCTATATAAGACTCAAACGGCTAAAAATGTAATTATGAGAGGGTGTGATGACAGCTCTGTATAATATGTTAATCTAAAGGTGCACTTGTCAATCTTATGTTTAATTTCCAACCCTGCAATGCTGTGTTATTTTTGAACCACTTAACTCTTTAGATTCAGACATTTCTGCAAGCTAGAAACCAGATAAAAGAGTTTATAAGACTCTTAGTGTAGTTGAATATTGAAAAAAGGCCAGAAGGAACAGCAGGGTGCTTGAATGCAGTAAAGCCTGCTATTGCACTCACTCACTCACTCACTCACTCACTCACTCACTCACTCACTCACTCACTCACTCACTCACTTGATTTAGAATTAATATGTGCAAATTGCTGCTCTGCCTCCATGTGGAGGAGTAAACCTTGCCTGGTTCCGCTCCCCCCATGTGATTAAAACATGTGGAGGGCCTGCTGGATGGTAATTGATGGAGTAGGAATGAGGGAAATCCCTAGAATGCTGCCACGCAAGGCAGTGACCTCCCTGCGCCATTTTGTTTTTGGCAGGAAAAGAACTGAACACACCCACCCTTTGACATAATCCGAGTTTAGCTTGCTGCCTTGAGGGGCTGGTAAGAATTTTTTGTTTACTCCAGATTGGAATGGGAGTGAAATTTTTGCCTACCTTAGATTGTGCTCAGTGGGAGGGGGGTATTAGCTAGGTAGGCCATGACTGGCAGGTGTACTACAGGACAGAGAAGAGGAACAGAGATCCAGTGTAAGCTCTTACGCAAACAAAAGTCAGAAGGAAACCAGAACTGGTTGATTAAGCCTGGGGATGCACAGTGATAAACTCTCAGGTTTCAATTGGCATGCCTACCATAAGGCTGCCTGGCTTGGGGTAAGCAGAACAGTTCAGCTTCCTTCACCCCCTTTGCAGGGGTTAGTGGTGATCACCGTGGGGGTGTTGTGAGGTGATCTCACATTCGGAGTCATGATGGTTTTCCACAAAGGAGGGCTTTGGCAGGATAGCTGTTTCCTCCAGGTTAGGTTCTGACATTAGGGTATTAGCATGTCTTACATCAGACTCGCTGGATTTTCTTAGTGGTTGTTTGGTATTATAATCCATAAACATGGCCCTAATTTTACCAAAATTTAGTGTCATGTGTTCGTCTGTGGGGATGCCTGGGCAATGTAGCCACATTGCCTCCAATCTCCAGTATTGCCCATGCAAAATCCAGTTCCCCATGCTGACTTGCTTGCCTTAGGTGTAGCAGCCACAAACATGCATTGGAGCCCTTGCTGCATCACCCAAGTGGTTTGCTAAGCTTGGGAGGTCTTTAAAATGGTGTGTTGCAATTGAAGCAATAACAGACAAACATCCAGGTCATAGAAACGTAGAGTTGGATGGGACCTACAAGGGCTGGAGTTACACATTTTTGCAGGCATTTAAATACAGTTGGGCCTTTTTATCCACAGAGGTTCTGTGGGTAACTGCTTACCTATGGATTTTGCCCACACCCACACCCTCCAAACCTGTGCCCGACCAGAGCCTGATTCAGCTCAACCTGAAGCCTCCAAAGGTGACAGGAGCTGTGCTCAGAACATGGAATAAATTGGACAGAGCACAGCTCCTGTCACCACTGGAGGCCCTTCTTAGGCCCACCAAAGTCGCACAGATCTATCTACGGCCTTGACATGCCTCAGAATGGCAAAAATAAAACAAAACAACCCATCATGATACTTCCAGTTTTCATTACAAGGTACAGATAAGCTCCCCTGGCCTCATAATGCTTTATAAGGCATTAAAAACGCAACTTCCTGTTTTCATCAAAAACCAGCTTCTTTTGACTTAAACAGCCATACTGGGGGAACCATGTTGAGCCAAAATTGCAGCTATAAAATCCACAGATATTAAGCTCAACCTGTACCCCTAAGAACACAATTAGTACCTCACCAGATGAGACCAAGATCTAGTCAATCCCTCCATTGGCCAGGCAGGTGCCATGAGTGCTGGAGGCGATCATGAACCTTTGTCATGAGCCTCTTTCATGAGAGGTATTATGGTCAATAGCCATTGCTAGCATCACCCTGTTGTGTGGGTCTAATCCTTCTTGAAAGTTATATATACTAGTGACCATCACCACATCTTCAATAGGAAATTTGTATATGGATGTGTTTTCAAGAAGCACTGCTTTCTGTCCAGGACTCAATTTTGCAGATGGTATGGCCCAGGGGCCGCATGACCCTTGCTTTACATGTGGCTGGGGTGACACGGGCCAACTGGGAAGTAATTGGCTGTGGTGTGATGACATCACCACTAATTTATTCTATGTTCTGAGCTTCAAAGGAGAAGTTGGAACAGTGTGGCAAGGGGATTGAAAAGCCGGTATGCTCTGTCTCACTCCAGTTCACAAGCACGAGGGCATAGAACCACTTTGCTTCGTCAGCTGGAGTGGCGGGGGGCATGCTGGAAGAGGTCTTACAAGACAAGCCAACCTTGCGAGACCTCTCTTCCCAGCATCCCCCACCCTCCTGCTGAGAAGCAAAGGTGCCAACATTTGGCCTCCATTTACAAAATTGCCAATTTCAAGAAAAAAGGAAACTTCATGTTTATGAATATTTATCTTTTGGTTCTAGCCCAAAAGGGCAATTGAGAAGTTAAAACAAAATAACACGCTCTTTTACAGCTTAATATATTTGCTAATGAACCATCAAGAAGAGTAGTCTGTTCCAAAACCAAAGTGCAAATCCTTTTCATGCATTTGCAATGAGAAGCAATATTTTGTTGGTGTCAGTAAAACATTGAAAAATGTGGCATGCAAGACTATACTTAACTATGACATCTAAATAGTTCACCAATAGTAGCCTAAAATATAGTAGTTACTTACTGTGGGTTGGCATAATGTTATGTCTATTTCAAATAATTAGACCGCCATTATATGCCTTTACTTTGATTTGCTTATATCTCTGCGGGTCAAAAAAAAAATTCAGTGTAGGCAATCACAAGAATTAATTACAGTTTTGCTCCCCAGTAGACAATTACACTTCCAAGTGGTTATCAGATACTTAGTCCAATGGAAAACACATTTAAATATTCACAGAAAATGAGCTGCTTTACAAATTTCCTAAGAGACTTAACCCTCAAGCTGGATCTGATAGTTTTGAAGATCCCAGTTCTGTACTGGCTCGACAACAAACAATAATTAAGTTGCATATTTGCATGATGATCTTTATGTTTGGCTGAAACTAAGCACATTCAGTATTCTCATCAGATTGACCACCTCCCGCTGCGTATAGCAAGACCCCTAATAGTTCGGAGAGGGAATAAACAAATACAGCATCCTGTTTCTGGATGCTGTGCCCCTGAGAATTCTGGTCCCGAGAGCGTGAGTCCTGATGCTAAAAAGTTCGAGAACCACTGAACTATACAGTACAATACAAATTTATTACAACGTTATTAAGAAGGAGGGGGCCAATCAGGCCTCTTGTCCTGGGCCCAATGCCAGCAGTCAGTGGTCCTGAGGACATGGAGGTAACAGTTGCTTGCCTCCAGCATCTAGTCTATAGAGGTACATTTGTTTGAACATGAAGGCTGTATTCAGCAGCTGTGGAACCCCAGCGAGGGATAATCTTACCACTTGCTGACATTGCATCTCCGCCTCTGGGTGGCAATGAGAGCTAACCACCCATGCTGTACATGTCTTACGCCACGTTCACAACACCAGCACGAGCGGTACACTCGTGCCGCTCACGCTGGAGGGCTCTGGATTGAGCCCTCAGTTCCTATAAAATTGGACAGGCGGGCTAGCTGGCTGGTTATATTTTATATTTTATATTTTATGATCCACAGGGCTTGTTTTTAAATTCTGTTACTTTGTTTTAATTTTTGTGTTATTGTATTATTTTAATATGGTTTTTAAATTGTTTTTATGTTAAGTTTTATATTTTACTATATTGTTGTAATGCCGCCTTGAGTGCCTTCGGGCAAAAAGGCGGGGTACAAATTCAAGAAATAATAATAATAATAATAATAATAATAATAATAATAATAATAATAA
>JAJKFI010000032.1:13045927-13060806 GCA_029204185.1 Lerista edwardsae
GAGTTTCCCGGGGTTTCATCCTGGCAATATGCACACCTAGTACTGTCGAATCCAGTTGAGAGGGCTTTCGTTTGAATTCTTTTGATTTGATATGGTAAGTGAGCTGGACTACTGCCTATTTTGAAGTTGCTCTTCTCTTCCCACATGCAAAAGTTGGTCCATCATTGCATACTGGATGGGAAGTGCTGGAAATACCTTCTCAGCACCTTTAGGTCTCTGTTAAAGAGAGAGGTTCAGCTCTAAAGGGTTCAGCTGCATTTTCTACACTTGCATCTAGCATCTGGTGTTTTAGAATTGTTATCTGAACCAATCTGTAACTTTTTGAGGTTCATCTATCATCAGCTGTCTCAGAGCATTATAATACAACTGTAGCATGCCTTAGGGAAAATATGTGCCAGAGAAGGAGATTACAAGTCTAAGAATGCAATCTGTTTTTGAAAACCTAGTTTTCCGTGTAGTTATTGCTTTCTCAGAGAAAGGAATGCCCCAAAGAATTTGTCTGATTTTACAACCTGCTCCTTCTATTTCCCAGGAGTAGGACTTTTGGCCAAATGCCTACCTAAGGAGTTAATTGCATTCTTCCGATCAAAACTGTTCCTACAGTTTCACTTTATTATGCCATTATTTTCTCCATAATTTCTTTGTAAAATAGTGAAAGTGAAGTATTCTAGGAGATGTTAAAAATTCTGTTGATACGTACTACATCTTCTGATCTCCTATTCGCATTTACCCCTTTCTGACACACATTCTCTCTAAGGCAGAGAATGTCTACCTAAGAGAGCTGGACTTATCCAGGTTCAAAGATCCAGGTTCAAATCCCCACTCAGCCATGAAGCTTCCTGGGTGACCTTGGGCCAGTCACTCTCTCTCAGCCTCACCTACCTCACAGGGTTTTTGTGAAGACAGAAGGAGGGGAGGAACCAAGTCTAAGTTCCTTGGAGGAAGGATGGTATAAAAATTAAAATACATATGAATATGTACAACTAGTTGGAGGCAGTAGTGTCATCTAAATGATTTAAGAACAGGTACTCACTTTTGATTGGCATGTGTCGGGACCCGCCCACCGGAAGTGACGTCATAAGCCAGAAGTGATGTCGTGGCAGGAAGTGACATGAAAAAAGCCCTTTTTTGAGGCCTCAGATGATTTTAAACTGACCCAACAGTTGCAACAATATTCCACAGCACCCCCATAACATGTGAAGGAGGCCTGGCATCATGTTAAAACCCCAGAGCAACTCATTTTTCAGTGGCAAGGCAAGGCAAGGCTCTGCTCGCTGCCTGCCTGCCTGCCTGGCTCTGAGAACGTGCAGGAAACTCAAACGTGCAGGAAATTCAAACGGTGCAGAGGGCGGAGTTGACGAGTGGGCGGGCGAATGGGCGGGGCCAGCTGTACTCCTAGAAACCGGTACTCGCGTACCCCCGCGTACACCCTGCATGACATCACTGGTTGGAGGAGCCCTGACCTGAACAAGGATTCTGCTCATGCACTATCTATGCTGCTGAGACTGAGGGTGCAATCCTAAGCAGCGCTGGAGCGGTGAGGCCGACGGGCCAGCGCCATATCCGACACTGCTTAGGAGAGGCTGGAGCCTCCCCGCAGCAAGGGAACGTGCGCTCCCTTACCATAGGGGAGGCTCCAGCTTCCCTTATGGGCTCCTCGGATCTGTGCCTGCTAATCGGCAGGCGCAGATCTGAGATCGCACGGCCCGAACCGGGGCTGTGCGGCCTCCCAAATGGGCTTAGGATGCAGCTGTATGGCCACCTCCCAATCCCACCCATGTCCCGCCCACAATCTCCCTCCCACCGCCAATCCCACTGCTGCCTCTGCACGGAGCCTCCCTCGCACCAGCTGGCTTCAGCCGACACAAGAGAGACGCAGTGTGGACGCAACAGGACCTGTGCTGCCTGCAGCACCGGTCCTCTTGCTCAAGCACTGATGCAGGGGTGCAGATCAGCGCCCCGTGTCAGCGCTCTGCCCCTTGCGTCGACGCTATGACGTAGGATTGCACTGCCCATCCAGACGAGGCAGAGCTGATTTGTGGAAAAGCCAACTTGGTTCTGCGTGTTCAGCCTGCTCTGGATGGGGTAGTACTTCCCCTGAAAGATGAGGTTCACCATTTGTGAGTGCTTTCTCAACCTTTCTCCTGGATGATCAGGTGGTGGCCATATCAGGGATGGCTTTCATGAGTTTTGAACTTCATCTCTTTCTGAGAAAGGCAGATCAGGCCAATGCAAGACAGCTAGGCTGGGCTATTGTAGTGCACTTTATAAAAGCACTGCCCTTGAAAAATGTCTGGAAATTTCAGCTGGTATAAAATGCTGCTGTGCAGGCTCTAGTGGAAGCTCTTCTGTGGTAGTGTATAACTCAAAATGTTATTGGCTCTTGGTTATGTTGGTTGTAACCTTTAAAGCCCTTTATGCCCTGGAACCATGCTGCTTTTCCACTAATGAATCTGCCTGCTCCTGTACAGTATTAGGGATCTTGCTCTTTACTTCCTGCATTTGGGGGCCAAGTGCAATATTTATTCAATTTATATCCCATTTATCTCCTACATGGGCAACAGGGCCATCTTGGTTGTGCCCCCCTCCCCCAGGCTTTGGAAGTTCCTCCTCTTGGAACCCCTTCTGGGCCCATCATTGGGTTCTTTTTCTTAATTGTAAAGACTTTTCCATTCACGGAGGTGTTTGATATATCAAAGGAGGTCCTACATATATTCTTTTGCCCCCTTACTTCATTAGTTAATTTATCTGAATTTCTAGCAGTATGATTTGGAATTGTTTTTGTGGATGCTGTCACAATTTAATGAAGATGATTATCTTCTTCATAATGGTACCATGGTATCTGCTATTGAAGGTTGCCATGATGGCCTCTGCAGAGCCCAAAAGGCAAAATCAAAATGTGCCGGCAGTTTGAAGGCAGTGGTGGGGTTAGTTTGAAAATGCAAGCATCCGACCTTGAACTATTAGGGTAGCCCCAATGTGAGGTAGGTAGGCCACACTGAGCCACACATCCCCATGAATATTGCTGGCCAAGGGTGGTGGGGTTTGCATGATATTTGACTGGAAATGACAGCCAGGTCCCTGCAGCCCAGGAGAGTACTGTGCAGAACTGGCTGCATTTACAGCTTGAAATCATGGAAACCAAACTTGAAATCACGGCAGCTTGCAAGCACCCATAATCTTGAGGTGCAGAAAACCTCTGTGCAGCCTATGAAGTTTCCCACTGGCTGCCTTTTGCAGCTGGGAATCATGGGGGCTTGCATTCCTCAGTCATCTCCAGCTGCATATGACAGCTCTGCATCCAAGACCACTGCAGAACACTCATTTGCAGCTGCAGACAGTGGAGGCTTGCCAGCAGGACCGGCCCATCCATGAGGCCAACTGATCTGGTTACCTCAGGCAACAGGTTGGTGGGGAGGGGCACTCATCTGTGTCTGCCTTCTTCTCTTCCTACTCCTTGTATACCCTGGATTGGAAAAGGAAGAGGGGGACAGAGAGGAAGAAGAAATGTGGAGAGGAGGAAAGTGCTGAGCTGGATTATTATTATTATTATTAATTTAATTTTTATCCCGCCTTTCTGCCCCATGGGCACCCAAGGCGGCTTACAACATTAAAACCATCACTTTAAAAACAACAACAATTAAAACAATAATAAAACAGTTAAAAATTTAAAACAAGCAAGCCCCGTGGATCCTTTAAAATATAAGATGAAGAATGTAAAATGCCAGCCAGCCTGTCAACAATTGAAGGCTTATTTAAATAAAAAAGTCTTCAGCCCCCGCCGAAATATTGCCAAAGAGGGAGCAGTTCTTAATTCTAAGGGGAGGGTATTCCAAAGTCGGGAGGCCACCACCGAGAAGGCCCTATTCCTGGCCACCATTCCCCTCACCTCTTCTGGTGGCGGCACAGTCAAAAAGCCCTCCCCAGATTACCTCAGAGCACAGGTAGGATTATATGGAAGGAGGTGGTCCCTCAAATACCCCGGACCCGAGCCATAAAGGGCTTTAAAAGTCAAAACTAGCACTTTGAATTGGGCCCAGAAAGGAACCGGCAGCCAATGTAGCCGCCGAAGCAACGGCCCGACAGAGTCGAACCGACGAGCCCCACCAACCACATGAGCAGCTGCGTTCTGCACTAATTGCAATTTCCAGACCGTCTTCAGAGGCAGCCCCACATAGAGCGCATTGCAGTAATCTAATCTGGATGTCACTAGGGCATTGGTCACTGTGGTCAGGTCCGTACAGCTCAGGTATGGTTGCAGCTGGCGAATCAGCCGAAGCTGAGCAAAGGCTCCCCTGGCCGCCACCGCCACCTGGGATTCCAGGAGCAGCTGTGGATCCAGGAGAACCCCCAGACTGCGGACCATTGGAGAGCAGCGGGTAGGAGCAGAGGCTGGCCCACCATTGGATTGGGGAGGCAGCATTTGTCATGCCATCTCAGGTGTCAGGAGGTCTTGGGCCAGCCCTGTTTCCAAGTCCCCACAATTCCCAGCTACAAAAGGCAACCGGCCAAGGAGTGTTCCAGTGGAGACTCCCCTGGGCTGCATGGAACCTGGATGGATCATATAGCCACAGCAATCATTTATTTAAAAATGAGATGAGCAAGCTGCTGCAGATGAGCTCATGGTAAGTCAGCTCCCTTCCCAGCATCCAATCACTAAAAGTCTCCTAAGTGACTCACAAATGAAACAAGTGACTCCTCAGAACTAAGTGGGGCAAATGCCAATGAAGGGACTGAAGCAACATTTGATGCACCCCTTTTGCCAGAGAGCACCCCAGTGATCTCTCTTGATTGCTACTATGAGCTGCTGGCTCAGTTTACAGCCTAACTGGGGACAAGGGCAACAACAGAAGACAAATATGCAGGCTCCATTGAAAGCATCTCCAGGTATGCTCACAAGACACCATAGGTGAGAGCCTTTATGGTCTCCAAGTCGGCTAAGGAAGAACAGGGATGTCCTCAGGACAAAAGACTGGAGCAGTATTAAACATCATTCTGGGAACGAAGAGATGTGAACCACTTGGACTTAATGAGAAGCTCCCCTGATATAAATATAGAAGCAGAGCATATTGGAAGCAAATAGGCTCTCTTTCAGCAGGCAGAAAATCTGTGACCTCTGGATCGGATTCCCTGAGAACAGCTGTTATAGCTTCTTCCAAAAGCTGCACTCCAGTTTAGCCAACTCCCTCTAAACGCTCAGCTCTCTCTCACCTCATCTAAATTCAAAGTGCAAATGCGTGCTGTCTCTCTCTTATGCACACACTCACCTGTTTCCATTTCATTGGAATAAAATCCTCCTGATTTGACTCGGCTCATCTGCCTCACAAATAAGGGGAGGGGAGCAGAACACACAATAACTTCTCTATGAGGACAAGTAAAAGAAACTGAGATTTTGGCATAGAAAAAAGACAAGCAGGGAAAAACATGGAGCAGTTTATACAGTCATGGATGGTGTTAAGAAAGTGGACAAAGATTTTTTTTTTTGCCTCTCCAGAATAATAGAAGTAGGGGTTTCTCCATAAAGTGATGATTGGCATTTAGTTTGTGGCTAAGAAAGTAACAGTGTACACAATATATACAGTACTGTAGAATTCATTATCACAAGAGGTAGAGGTTGCCTCTGGCTTACATGGTTTTGCAAATGAGTAGACAAATTTATGAAGATAGTTCTATCTTGGCAATTAGCCATGACAGCTAAATGCAACATCCACACTCAAAAGATGTTTACCCTTGAAAATCAGTTGCTGAATTTTGTTGGTTTTTCAAGGAATGCAAAACTCAAGAAAAAATGCACATATACGCAATTAGCTGCAATAAATATAAAGGTACAACAATCTATGTAGTAGGGATCAAGTCCTCTTTTAGTATATAAAAACATGTTTTGACAAGTAATTACACAAAATGCAAAACAGTTAAAAAGAACTAAGTTAAAGGGATGGAATACTGAAGTAAAACATTTTTTTTAAACTGCTCACTTGAAAATTCATACTGTTAACAGTCACAAAAGGAATATAGCAGGGTCTGCAGCTTCCAAGATGGCCACTGCCAGCTTTCTGTGACCCACCTGAGATCAGGTTGAGACCCACCAAGTGGGTCCCAACTCACAGTTTGAGAAACACTGGTCTAGATTTATTTCTCAGTTACCACAATACTGTACAAAAGCCAGCCTCAGCCATTACGCACAGGGCAATTTATAATGTTAGACTCTTTTTTCAGTGCCTTTCTAAAGATGCAAACATTAGCTGTTTTCAGGGTCAGGCATTCAAATTGGTTAATTATAGAGTTGGTTAAAAATGGGGACAATTCAACATTTTTTCAGCTTAAAACAGTAAATTAAATTAAGCTAATATCTAATTAAAATAATATCCTTGCTCTAAGTGGGCCACTAGCTTAAGGCTGTAAAACCATTTTTAGGCATGTCATTCTGTATAACATTCTTCAGTTTCATGGAAAACTAATAAAATGCCCATCACAAAGAGGTGGCTCCTTGAACAAGGTGGCTGAAGGTGGTGATGGACATTTCGTATACAGAAATCCAGGGAAGGTGGAGTTAATAGGTAACCATATTGGTAAGCTGATTGTTCAGCCTGTTTTTGGACAGAGTCATGCCCCATACGCATACGGGACTCCATATGCATATGGCTATACTCACACAGAGGCCTTCTGCATATATACAGCTGAATGAATGGAGGTGAATTGGTGAGAAGTAACTGTCTCCACTGTTCCTTCTCCTTCCTGGATTCAGACAGGAAGAGGGGAATGGAGACATTCTAACCCAACACTCTCCTCTTCTTCACGCTCCCTCTTCTATTCCACTCTGACTTTTAGAATCCAGCAGAAGAAGAAAGAGTAGAGGGGGTATCAGCTGGTACACCACCAAGTAAGGGAGTGGAATTTGGCATACTGCCTTGGTTGCCAGAAGGTTGGGCCAGAGCTTGGGTCAGCTCTGTCCATAGCACACAATGAAAACCACTGAGAACCGAACCTGTCTCAGGTGCATTTTCTAGCCTCTTTCACCTGGACAGTCCCATTCTGGGCCCCATTTCACAGTCACACTAAAGCATGACAAAGAGATTAAATTTGGGACATGGCTATTGTAGGTATGATGCTCTAAAAAGCAAAACCCTTTTCATATGTTAAAGGTAAAGGTAAAGGTTTCCCCACGACCGAATGGTCTAGTCGTGACCGACTGTAGGGGGCGGTGCTCATCTCCGTTTCAAAGCCTGTGAGCCGGCGTTTTTGTCCGATCATGGTGGCCAGCATGATTCTACGCCGTAGCGCACGGAACGCCGTTACCTTCCCACCAAAGTGGTTCCTATTTATCTACTTGCATTTTAGGTGCTTTCGAACTGCTAGGTTGGCAGGAGAGTAATTACATATGGTTTTACATATTAGTAAAACCATTTAATAGTCTAGAACAGTGGTTCTCAAACTTTTTAGACTGGGACCCACTTTTTAGAATGGCACTCACGTTGGGACCCACCAGAAGTAATGTCATTAACCTGAAAGTGATGTCATAGCCAGAAGTGACATCCTCAAGCAGGATGTGCTGTCATTGTAACATAATCAAATGATACTCCTGGAATGCAATGGCACTCTTGGACTGTAGCAATTGCACAACCATGAAACATCTCTGACAGAAAGCAAGATCAGGACAAAATATGATGTAAAAGCACTGAACTAAAACAATTAAAAAAAACCAAAACACCCTCACTTCAAAATTCAAACTGTGAACACTCACAACAGGAATATAGGAAGAGTAAGGTCTGCAGCTTCCAAGATGGCTGCTCCCAACTTTCCATGACCCACTTGTCATCAGGCCATGACCCACCAAGTGGGTCCCAATCCACAGTTTGAATAATACTGTTCTAGAGAAAACATGAGCTTTGTGAATTGTTCCCCTCCATATATTCACTGAATGAATGGAGGGTGGGGGAGAAGGACCACATCCACTGCCCAGAACACTCCCCCCGCTTGCCTCCATTCATTTAGCTATGTAGTTGCAAAGGGCCTCTTTGGAAATATAGCCATATGCATATGGGATACTATGTACTTGAGAGCCCCAAAAGTACAGGATTCTTAGTCGTATCAAGGGTCTTTTACATGTTCAGCTGAAGGCACAGAGGATGGACAAGGCCATCAGTTGTAACAGTGCTGGGGTTGCAGTTTTGATCCCACTTCCCCCTCCCTGAGTTTGATGTGCCTGTGGAGAGAATGACTGAACAGGACCCCAGGTTTCCTGCATTTCACTTTGCCCCTGTACCTATCTATGTGAGGGATCACCAACTGGATCTGCTTGGATCAAAACTGGTGCCGCAGAAGGTGTCATGTGCCCCCAGGTGCCAACTCAGAGGCAAAGGACAGGTGCAAAGAGGTGGCATTTTTATTCATGGAACTTGGCTCCCATGACAAGGGATTCACTTGTATTCTTGGGACATAGGATAGGAGACCTACTGAGGATGACTGAAGCCATGTCTGACCCCCCCACCCCATGTCATTCCTTTGACAAAGGAAGCTAGTTGCTGACCAAATATCTAAATATTGGTGTTGCACTGTCAGCATGTCAACTCAAGGAGCATATGATGAACCGACAAGGCCCTAAACACTATTTTCTTCACCATAGGAATGAATCATCCATGTTTAATAATCTGTGAAATACAAGAAATAAGTCTGGGCAGTTTGTTAACATAATTATTTTCCATCCCACTCTCCTTCTTAAGAAGGTAGAAAATGTTCGTCTATGATTAATATCTTGCTCTTTTTGTCTAAATATTACTTTAAAAATAAACCTAAATCACTGTGCATGGAAGAAAGAAACATGGCAGCATGTTATAGCTAGTGAGTAGAAGACTAGGTCCTCAATGCTAATAGAATTCCAAGAATGTCAGAGCTAAGGCAAACCTCCCTAATTTAAAAGGGAAGATGATACTCCCTCCACTCAGCTGCCTAAAGCACAGTAAAACTTTACATGCATGAAAAAATATCACCCATATAATTAAGAATGTCACTGGTAGTGATTTGGGGGGGGGGATGATCTTAGACCAGCAGTTCTCAGACTGCGGGTTTGTGGACCACCAATGGGGTCACACAACCTAATGTTTTGTGGTTCGCAAAACTGAGAGGGTAGATTAGGCTATGTGCATCAGGTGTTAATGAACATCTGCTAATCAGCCTTATTTCTGCTGAATGGGGTAGGGGGGAGCATTGCTGCCCAATCACCATTGTAGCCACAAAGGCTTGAGTGGCTGGCAAAGTGAAACTTTAGGTGGCTCCCAATGCTAAAAAGTTTGAGAACTACTGCCTTAGACCCTTGAAAGACTAGTACAGTTATCTTCCTGAAGTAAAGTGTTCTTACTACCACTATCCACCAATTCCAAATTCCTTGGACTTTGGCCTAGTTAGTAGTTGTTATGAGCAAAACACTGAGAATATTTATGTGTTGCTCTTCAACAAAAAAAGTTTGTGACTCAATTTTCATTTACTCCAGAGTAAATGGAGAAAAATGGTTCCCTGTTCCAGGTTTGCTGCCCTTTGTGTGCTTCACAGGGCAGGGAAAGTGCAGTGATGTCATGCAGGGGGAACGCAGGGGAACTCAGTTCCACTAGTTAAAATTCGGGCTGACTCCACCCACTTCACTCTCCCTTCTCCCCCCTCCCAATTCCTCTGCAAAGAGCTTTTCTTCTTGGTTGGCCGGCACTCAGAGGGTTAAAGGGAGCGACTCCAGATTCCTAGGGGGGCGAAGGCAGTGATGTCATTCAGGGGGAATGGACCAGAACGGGCGTTCCGGATCCTAACGGGCTCCGTGGCTGGTTCCGGGTTCCCAACAAGTGCCAATCAAAAGTGAGTTCCTGTTCCTAAATCATTTGAATGACACCACTGGGAAAGTGGTACGTTCTTAGGCAGCATGCATATATTATTACAGTTGGATACTGAAGTTTGACATTAGCTTAGGCCTGACCCCAAATCCTTTCACATACAGAACAGTGTGTCACACATTGCGTCCTCTCCCATCTCCTTCCTGTCCCCTTCCTGCAACCTTCAGAGAGATGGAGAGGAGCAGAAGGGGAGCATGGATCATACCGCCACTCTCTCCTTTCCTCAGTTTTCCTTCTGCTCCTCTCTGCCTGCTTGATATGACAGAAGTGGGAAAGGAGGTAGTGCCACAAACAGCAGAGACGGGTGTGAAGACCAGGCTGACTATCCAGAGTGGATGGTGGTTGGAGAAAGCAGCTGCTGAAGGCAGTGGGCATGTTGGAATATGTCACCCACTGATCTGCCTCCCATGTTGACCACTTCACCCAATGGCGTCGCTACAGGGGCAGCATGGTAAGTACTGCAGGCGCCACACCATGCCATGCAAACGGACCCTCCCATTCACCGTCGGAGCCATTCTCGGCAGCGATGACAACGTGCATATGCTCGTGTGTGTTGCCATTGCTGCCCTGACTGTCTCCAAGAGCAGGTGGGAGCAATGCACCACTTGCAGTCTCACAGAGGAGCTGCCTGTGTTTTTTTTTTACTGCAACACAGGATGACTGCAACACAGAATGAATTGAAGTGCTGTTATTTTATCTTAATGTGACATCTAGTTTTACCCTATGTCCAACTCTGTTCAATAGGTCTTACTCCCCTGTACTGTGTATGACCAGGCCTGCAGCCTTCACATGCAGAGAAAGTGACAAATGACATCAATGAAGCATCTTGCACACTTTTGTGTACATGCAGATACAGAAAAAGCAAATAAGGCTGATTAGCAGAGGTTCATTTTCTCCCCTTTGCGAACTAATTATAGCATACAATTATCTCTTGATTATAATTCACTGACCTGTCAACTTGTTTAGAAAAGGTTATTTTCGCATGACCTTTATTTAGCCATGTCTGTAAAACCTACTGATGTGCAAGATGTGGAGATGCATGCAGGTTAGACACATCAGAGAAAACAATATTTCAAAAGTCAGGAAGAGTTAGAGGCAAAAACTTAGGGCCTGATCTCCAATGTTTTATCCCCCTTGAATTAGGTTCCCCCCCTCATAAACTGACAGTGCAATCCTTCACGTGTACTCAAACGTTAGCCCCATTGAGGAGGAGAAGTTGTCATTAATTTTTTATGGATCACTTTTCTTTGAAAAGGAGGTCATAAAGCAGTTTATACAGCTAATAAAATGGGTCCCTGCCCCAATGGGCGTACAACTTTAAAAAACGATGCAAAAGAGACACTAGTGCATCTAATCGGGCCTTGCACACCAGAACACTCATTCTAGTGGTGAAAGGCTGTCTCCAAAGGCAACAAGCCATTTGGTGTAGCCTGGCCACTGCTTCAAACAATGAGCGACTTGATCCATGTGCTAGTGGACCAGGGAAGCTGGTAAGTTTCCAGCTGGTAAGTGGGGAGGAGGGCAGATCAGGGCCAGGAAGAGGCACTATCTCTGGTAGCACACCAATATACTAACCCCCTCCCCAGCCCCAATCCCCCAACCCAGATCCACTCAGACCTGCATCAGCTAACAGAGCTGGCACAGATCCAAGTAGACCCTGTAAGCCAGCATGGGCTGGGAACAAATATTCCCTTACCACGAGGTGGTGTCCAGATGCCCAAACTCCCCTATGGGATTCAGAGGACAACATTTTGGCACTGTTGAAATACCATGCAGGGAGTTGGATTGGGCAGTTACTTTGTTTTCATGTACCTTGTACTAAAAGTGCATTTATCTATATATATAAAGAAGAGCGTATGTATGTATGTATGTATGTATGTGTGTGTGTGTGTGTGTGTGTGTGTGTGTTTGTTCCACATAGGCTCCGCAACGCCTGGACCAATTCGCGCCAAACTCGGCACGCGGGTGCCTTGGCCCCCCGAAACCATCGCTGCGCGGTTTTGGAACGGATCGCGCCCCCACGGGCGCGGGTACAAGCGAATTTGTGGTTCTCAATGGGCGGCTATGGGCTGAGCCGAACATTCCGAGGCTCTGGTGATGTCATGATGAGATGCAAAGTACATGCAAATGACATGCGGAATCTTCAGGCAGCAACTGAACTCTTGACAGTTGAAGACAAACAGCAGCAAACAGGTTTCACGCAGGCAAACCGATACAAAGTGTTCTGTGGACATGTGGGCGGTCCCTGCTTGGCAGTGGACAGTTGGCACAAGGTGCTGTGGCTGCTGCTCTCTCTCTGAAAGTTTACTTTCACTGTGTTATGTAAGGCAATTGGGCAGGTGCAACCAAAGGCTACAAAGATGAAACAACAGTGTACACAGGAAACACCTGAGGAAAAAAAAACACAACTTGCAATGCTACATCACAGAGCTGCTACATCTAGAGCAACAGAAACAGTACAGCAGCGTCACAAAGAATATGAAACAGAGGGCTACTACATCTAGAGCAACAGAAACAGTTCAGCAGCAGGGATGGGACATATAAACACCCGGGCACACATGCGAGTGGGGGGGGTCAGGGATGGGACATATAAACACCCGGGCACACATGTGAGTGGGGGTGGGGTCAGGGATGGGACATATAAACACCTGGGCACACATTTGAGTGGGGGGCAGGGATGGGACATATAAACACCCGGGCACACATGTGAGTGTGTGGGGGGTCAGGGATGGGACATATAAACACCCGGGCACACATACGAGTGTGGGGGGGTCAGGGATGGGACATATAAACACCCGGGCACACATGTGAGTGGGGGGGGCAGGGATGGGACATATAGACACCCGGGCACACATGTGAGTGGGGGGGTCAGGGATGGGACATATAAACACCCGGGCACACATGTGAGTGGGGGGGACATATAAATGGGCTATCTGTATGCCTGGTGAGTGGGGGGGCGGTCAGTGATGGGACATATAAACACCCGGGCGCATACAGGTTTCCGGCAGGCAAACCAATACAGGGCCATCTGTATGCCTGGTGAGTGGGGGGGGGGGTCGGGGATGGCACATATAAACACCCGGGCGAAGCCGGGTACATAAAAGCTAGTTAGATTATATAAGTGAGTGTGTGTGCGTGCGCATGCAGTTTTATAACTATGTCTATGCTCACACATACACAATGCATATTTTATGGGGGGCCCAAACCTGCCTCCATTGTGTATATGTTTATTGGGCATCTATTTACCACTTTTCTAATACTCAAAGTGGTAGACAACAAGAAGATAAAGCATACAAAGATAAAACATCTACATAAAAGCATGAAAAGCCAATTAAAATAGTTAACAGTTAAAAACGATATAGATTGAGATGTAAAACAGCTATAACATAATATAAAGCAGCAACAATTATTTATTGCATATAATTTATTTGGAAGGTACTAGGCAGGAAAATTTGATTGCGGGGAAACAAGATTACTATCCCTGGTTACTTCCCTTTCAAGGGCTATTGATATCATCAGCCTTGATACCCTTCTGACCAGCATGGCAGGGATGGGGTTACAGAGTGCTGTTTTATGACATTTTTACTTTTATCTGTTGGGTAGGTTCTAGAAAGTAGTGCTGGAATGCTAATGCTCAGCCCCTTGGCCATTGGTCTCTCGGGTCCCCCAGGTCTCCATTTTGTTCCCCTGCTATTTAAATTCTATATGAAACTACAGGGAGTGGTTGTCCAGGGGTTTGGCATGCAGTGTCATCAGTATGCTGATGATACTCAACTCTTACCTCTCCATCTGGTACCAGGGAGACTGTGGAAGTTCTGAGAGTGCAATCCTATACTGGGCTAGAATGGCAGGGCTGACGGGCGCGAGGCATATCCAGCACAGTATAGGAGAGACTGGAGCCTCTCCAGGGCAAAGACATGTTCATGCCCTTACTGTAGGGGAGGCACCAGCCTCCCCAATGCGCTCCTTGGATCTGCGCCTGCTAAACAGTAACCATTTTTGTGCCTTCTCAGTGTGCCATGAGATTAATCAAAAAGGTTGAGAATCATTGGCGTAGAGGCTAAACCACTCCCACTGATATTTGCTGCAAAATTGTTTCCTTCATTTCTTCATATGGGCTGTCTCATCTTGAGGACTTCTAAGTTTACCTCTTAAAGGCACAACAATAGATGGGCAGCTCAATCCTAACAGGCACCTGCCTGCCCCCCCCCAATACAAGCAGCAGTGGCAAAACGGCTACTGCTGCATCCTGGACCAGCAATGGGCCTCCTCAAATCTGCACCAGCTATTTCGCCAGTGTAGACTTCTGCACAGTCCAACATGGAAGATAGGATGTAGAGGTGGAGGCCACCACTGGTCCAACCCCCCACCCCACCTGGGCCCATTCCACCCCTCCCCACACTCCAAAATGAGCACACCACCGACAGCAGTAAAACCTACTGCCACATAATTGTAAATGTTAGTGATCCTAAATACCCTTAGTAAACAGTGCAAGTAAACAGTGGGATGTCATTTCCAATAGCATTAAGAACAGGTATGCTAGACTCTAAGTTATTTTAAGGCACCTTAGTTTAGAAACCCGAACCATTAGTCAGTTTGGAAAGTCTTGGCTTGTGTGTGTGGGAGAAAGTAGTTGCCATAGAAACTAAGTGTGATTAGTTAAATATTAAAGGGGCATAAAATTCTCATTAAGAGTAAAATCTCACATTACAAGGATGATCTTGCACTACAGTTCAGTCAGCTAAATCAGAAGAGGAGGAGGAGAGTCTGTCATGACCTTTATTTGATGTCTTCTTAAATGTGATTCTTTGTAGAGAATGTTCTATACGTACTTTAGCTCTTCCTTTTTAGTCTGATCTCAGAATCGACTTCAAGTAATTTCCTCAGTCATGGAACAGGTAAGCACTTAGGATACAGTTTATGTGTGATACAGTTGCTTTTTCCTATGTAGGTCAAATCTCTCTCTCTCTCTCTCTCTCTCTCTCTCTCTCTCTCTCTCTCTCT
>JAJKFI010000032.1:13060816-13112532 GCA_029204185.1 Lerista edwardsae
TCTCTCTCTCTCTCTCTCTCTCTCTCTCTCTCTCTCTCTCTCTCTCTCTCTCTCTGTGTGTGTGTGTGTGTGTGTGTGTGTGTGTGTGTGTGTGTTGGTGCCAACATTCCACATTTGAATCACTGCATATTAAAAGGACAATACGGACATGCCCTGCTATCTGCTGGGGTTCCCCTCTGAACTACTCCCTCCCTGGATACCTGAAACCATGGATACTAGGGATGCCTTTTTAAAGGTAGAGGAACATCAGTGGTTTTGCTGCAACAAGGTAAAAAAACTAGTTTAATGTTCCCCTGTCTTTTTAATAGGTGTCCTAGTATCCATGGATAACTGAAACCATGGATAACGAATCAGTGGATACCAGGACACAGTTGTATACAACTTCTAAATACAACCTTCGCTTCTCCAAGGAGCTTACAGTTCAAATGTTGATAGAAAGCAAGATAAGAAAGCAGGAGGGAAGAAAGGAAATAGAGAAGTAATAGCAGATGAACGTGAGTACAAGCAGTTACATAGACTACAGTAATGTTTCTTTTGGGATGCTGATAAAGGGCTGATAAAGAGCGGGCCAGGAAGCAACAGTTAGAACTGGACATGGAACAACCGACTGGTTTCAAATTGGGAAAGGAGTACAACAAGGCTGTATACTGTCACCCTGCTTATTTAACTTACATGCAGAGTACATCATGAGGAAGGCAGGGCTGGATGATTCACAAGCTGGAATCAAGATCGCTGGGAGAAATATCAACAACCTCAGATATGCAGATGACACCACTCTAATGGCAGAAAGTGAGGAAGACTTAAAGAACCTTCTGATGAGGGTAAAGTGGTCCATGGGGTCGCAAAGAGTTGGACACGACTTAGCGACTGAACAACAACAAAAAGAGCATTAGCCTTATGCCATTCAAATTTTGGACATTCACTAGATATCTACACGCATATGCTATACATACATAGAAAAGGACTGCAGCTTCTGGTCAATTATTTGGTTAGTGTCAGCAATAAAACATGATCAGGTAATTTTGTTGTTGTTCGGTCGCTAAGTCTTCGTGATCCCATGGACCACAGCACGCCAGGCCTCCCTGTCCTCCAATAGCTTTACTTCCTGAGTTCACCCAATTTCATGTTCATTGCTTCGGTGACACTATCTAACCATCTCCTCCTCTGCCGCCCCCTTCTCCTTTTGCCTTCAATCTTTCCCAGCATGAGGGTCTTTTCTAAAGAGTCCTCTCTTCTCATGAGGTAGCCAAAGTACTTGAGCTTCAGCTTCAGAATTTGTCCTTCCAGGGAGCAATCAGGTTTGACTTCCTGGAAGATTGACTGATTGGATCTCCTTGCAGTCCAGGGGACTTGCAAGAGTCTTCTCCAACACCATAATTCAAAAGCATCTATTCTTCGGCGCTCTGTCTTCCTTATGGTCCAGCTCTCACAGCCATACATGGCTACTGGGAAAACCATCGCTTTGACTATGCAAACCTTTGTTGGCAGGGTGATGTCTCGGCTTTTTATTAAGTAGTCTAGGTTTGCCATAGCTTTTCTCCCAAGAAGTAAATGTCTTTTAATTTCATGGCTGCAGTCACCATCTGCGCTGATCTTGGAGCCCAGGAAAATAAAGTCTGTCACTGCTTCTATTTCTTCCCCTTCTATTTGCCAGGAAGTGATGGGAGTGGTGGCCATGATCTTAGTCTTTTTAATGTTGAGCTTCAAGCCAATTTTGGCACTTTCCTCTTTCACCCTCATCAGAAGGTTCTTTAGGTCTTCCTCACTTTCTGCCATTAGAGTGGTATCGTCTGCATATCTGAGGTTGTTGATATTTCTCCCAGCAATCTTGATTCCAGCTTGTGAATCATCCAGCCCTGCCTTCCTCATGATGTACTCTGCGTATAAGTTAAATAAGCAGGGTGACAATATACAGCCTTGTCGTACTCCTTTCCCAATTTTAAACCAGTCGGTTGTTCCATGTCCAGTTCTAACTGTTGCTTTCTGACCCGCCTACAGGTTTCTCAGAAGGCAGATAAGGTGGTCTGGTACTCCCATCTCTTCAAGAACTTGCCACAGTTTGTTGTGATCCACACAATCAAAGGCTTTAGCATAGTCAATGAAGCAGAGGTAGATGTTTTTCTGGAACTCTCTTGCTTTCTCCATGATCCAGCGAATGTTGGCAATTTGATCTCTAGTTCCTCTGCCTCTTCGGAAACCAGCTTGTATATCTGGTAGTTCTTGATTCACATACTGCTGAAGCCTAGCTTGTAGGATTTTGAGCATCACCTTGCTACCATGTGAAATGAGTGCAATGGTGCGGTAGTTCGAGCAATCTTTGGCATTGCCCTTCTTTGGGATTGGAATGTAAACTGATCTTTTCCAGTCTTGTGGCCACTGTTGGGTTTTCCAAATTTGCTGGCATATGGAGTGCAGCAGTTTGACAGCATCATCTTTTAAGATTTTGAGTAATTCCGCTGGAATCCTGTCACCTCCACTAGTTTTGTTGTTAGTGATGCTTCCTAAAGCCCACTTGACTTCACACTCCAGGATGTCAGGTTTGAGCTCAGTGACTGCACCATTGTGGTTATCAGGAACATTTAGATCGGCCTTATATAATTCCCTCTGTGTATTCTTGCCACCTCTTCTTAATGTCATCTGCTTCTGGTAGGTCCTTGCCATTCTTGTCCTTTATTGTGCCTACCTTTGCACGGAATTGTCCTTTGACATCTCCAATTTTCTTGAAAAGATCTCTAGTATTTCCCATTCTATTGTTTTCCTCTATTTCTTTGCATTGCTCA
Source organism: Lerista edwardsae (assembly GCA_029204185.1). NCBI lineage: Eukaryota > Metazoa > Chordata > Lepidosauria > Squamata > Scincidae > Lerista > Lerista edwardsae. Next base: position 13,063,597 of record JAJKFI010000032.1, read on the forward strand.
TTGAGGAAGGCCTTCCTATCTCTCCTTGCTGTTCTCTGGAAATCTGCATTCAGTTGGGTATATCTTTCCCTTTCTCCCTTGCTTTTGGCTTCCCTTCTTTCCTCAGCTATTTGTAAAGCCTCGTCAGACAGCCACTTTGCCTTCTTGCATTTCTTTCTCTTTGGGATGGTTTTAATTGCTGCCTCCTGTACAGTGTTACAGACCTCTGTCCAAAGTTCTTCAGGTACTCTGTCTACCAAATCTAAGCCCCTAAATCTATTTGTCACCTCCACTGTATATTCGTACAGGATCTGATTTAGGTCATACATGGAGGGCCTAGTGCTTTTCCCTACTTTTTTCAGTTTAAGCCTGAATTTTGCAATAAGAAGCTCATGATCTGAGTCACAGTCAGCTCCAGGTCTTGTTTTGACTGCCTGTATAGAACTTCTCCATCTTTGGCTGCAAAGAATGTAATCAATCTGATTTCGATGTAGACCATCTGGTGAAGTCCACGTGTACAGTCGCCGTTTGTGTTGCTGGAAAAGCATGTTTGCTATGACTAATGTGTTCTCCTGACAAAACTCTATCAGGCTTTGCCTTGCTTCATTTTGTACTTCAAGACCAAACTTGCCTGTTACTCCTATTACCTCTTGACTGCCTACTTTAGCATTCCAATCCCCTGTGATGAGAAGGACATCTTTTTTGGGTGTTAATTCTAGAAGCTGTTCTAGGTCTTCATAGAAACGGTCAACTTCTTCCTCTTCAGCACCAGTGGTTGGGGCGTAGACTTGGATTACTGTGATGTTGAAAGGTTTGCCTTGGATCCGAATTGAAATCATTCTATCATTTTTGAGGTTATACCCCAGTATTGCTGTTCTCACTCTCTTGTTCACTATGAAGGCTACTCCATTTCTTCTAAGGGATTCCTGCCCACAGTAGCAGATGTAATGGTCATCTGAATTAAACTCTCCCATTCCTGTCCATTTTAGTTCACTAACTCCCATGATGTCGATGTTCAGCCTTGACATTTCGCGTTTGACCACATCTAGCTTACCTTGATTCATAGATCTGACGTTCCAGGTTCCTATGCAGTATTGTTCTTTGCAGCATCGCACTTTCCTTTCACTTCCAGATACATCCACAGCTGAGCTTCCTTCCGGTTTTGGCCCAGCTACTTTACTCTTTCTGGAGCTACTAGTACTTGTGTTCTGCTCTTCCCCAGTAGCATAATGGACACCTTCCAACCTGAGGGTCTCATCTTCCAGCGTCATATCATTTAGCCTTTTAGTTTGGTAATCCATGGGGTTTTCTTGGCAAGAGTACTGGAGTGGGTTGCCATTTCCTTCTCCAGCGGATCACGTTTAGTCAGAACTCTCTACTATGACCTGTCCATCTTGGGTAACCCTACATGGCATAGTTCACAGCTTCATTGAGCTACTCAAGCCCCTTCGCCACGACAAGGCAGTGATCCATGAAAGGGGATCAAGTAATTATGTCCCTAATAAACAACAGTTTTAAATATGTTTAGAATTGTTTTAAATACAAATCTTTATTCAAACTACAGACAGCATTACCTTTTCTGTCACACACAAGAACACTTAGGTGGTGGTTGTGAACATCATCTGAAAGCAAAAGAAGAAGCCTTTCACTATGATCTGATGCATGTCCACTGAAAAGTCAGTCTCTCTAAGTTCAATGGGCCTTTCTTTCAGATAAAATGTATAGATTTGTGGCTGTGTCTTCCATCAGGTACACAGGACTTTCAGGAGTGCCCAAGAAGTTGTGGAAGACACTTTCATATAAGGCCAATACAGACGTTCACACTTCTGTTTGAATGCAGGGAGAGCTAGGATGTGGCTAGCATTGTGTCATCAGCAGGGGGTGGGGCTAGCATTGTGTCATTGGCAGGGGGTGGGGCTAGCATTTCTATCTCCACAGCTCACCTCACACATTCCTACTCCACAGGAAAGGGGACCCTGCTTAACCTGAGAGTCCCCCTAACTTCTTAGGTACCACCCAAAGACCAGTGCCCCTGGTGGGAGAAGAGACATATTACTTTGTCTTTTGTAACTATTTTATGTTGTAGTATTTTTCATTGTAAGCCACAAGAATGCCTTGGGCAAAAGGTGGTGTGTGGGTAAGTTATTAAGAAAGGAACCAAGGAATTGTTAGCTCATAACTTGTATTAACTCATAGCTACTACCTAGTGCCAGTTCAGGCTGGGTGGGCCCAAGCCCTCCAAGTGCCTGAAGCAATGTGCCAAACACGGCTGCCTACCTGCACAGTGGCACTCTGGCCATTGCCTCCCCACCTCCTGTTTCCCCTCCCTGGGTTTGAAATGGGGCAGAAGAGGAAGTGTGGAAGAGAGAGGAGTGGTGGCTAGAGCGGCCCATTGCCAACCCTCATGACCAGGTGGGTCCTGAGCTCAGGATGCTTGTGGCATGTCAGCACAGTCATAATATGCACATTTCTCCAAAATACTAAAGAAAAGTGTTAAAAAGAGCAGCCCCCTGCAGAAATGATAAGACAACTTCCCTGTCGTGATTCTCTTGTAATTAAGAAGCCAACCAATGCATGTATAATCAGCTGGCCATATCTTAATAGCATTGAAGCAATCTAGTTCCAACGTATGTACTGTGATTGAAAGGCTCCTCATTGCTTTTGAGCTTTTTACTCAGCTGTACCTTCAGTGGACCAAAATGCATCCGATAGATCAAGAACAAAGGAAAAGACTGAAGGAACCATTACTAGCTTAAAGATACTGAGCCAGTTTTTTTTTTTTTTTGGGGGGGGGGGGATTGCATCTCAGAACTTAGTTCTGTAGGACTGATGAAATTAAGACATCACTTTCAGGCCAAGCATACACCATCATCAATTTGTGCTGCACATGTGGCTTACAGGGGGGAGAGGGTTGAAATGAGGTGGTAAATAGAACATTGATCTGCCTCAGAAGTAGAGCATGTATATCAGGAAAGGAGGAAAACTTAAAAAATCCAAACTACTGATCTTGTCAAAAATAAAGAATTTAAGATTGGATTATAGAATATATGATTGCTTTCCAGCATGATGCTGTATGTACAGGAAAAATTAAACCAGTTAGATAAGGTAGAAAACTCACAGAGGCAGATCAGAATGTCTTGCCCAGATATGGATCCATCCACATGGACTCTTTTGCTTGGTTAACCTGTCATTTGCAATCTTGGAGTACAAAATAGGTTCATGTTGCTTGTGGGTGCTGCATTTAGGAGGCTGTGAGGAATGGAGCCAGATTGACAGACGATAACTTTAGCATTATTCCATCAGTGTTGGGTGCTGATAGTTTCTGACAGAACAATCCCATGCATCCCATGCTCAGAAGCAAATCCTATTGTGTTCAATGGGGGATTACTCATAGGATTACAACCTGAGCCTAGTTCAGAATGTTGTCTCTTACCTGTAGCTTGTGACCAGGATACCTTCAGTATTGCCTCCTCCCATATCTATATCTACCAACATAATGAACATTGGATGCTCTCCTCTGTTTTCCTCCATCTGAAGATCAACCATCTGAAGATCAACAGGTGAGCAGGTTAGGCAGGTTCTTCTTGGTCTAGAGCAGTGAAATGCTGTTCCTAGGATAGCCCAACTGGCTCAGTCACTGCCTACCTTTCAATATATAGAGTGTAGCCAAATTTTGGCTTTTCAAGAGAGTATTTAGGATTGCTGTGGATTGATTGTGGCTAGGGGGTAAGGTCAAAATGCTTAGAGCTGCTGTATTTACTTTGGTTTGGTTCATTTTTTAAAAAAAAATTGGTTTTGTATTTTTGTAAACATAAGCATGCCCCGGTATCGATGGTTTCAGTTATCCATGGATACCATGAATTATGGAACACCTATTAAAAATTTGGGGGAATATTAAACAAATCTCTTTTTTTTACCTTGTTGCAGCAAAACCACTCATGTCCCCTTGTCTTCAAAAAGGTGTCCCCAGTATCCACAGTTGCAGGTATCCACTGTGGGGTCCAGAACGAAATCCCAGCGGACACTGGGACATGCCTGTATCTTTTTGAATTACAAATACTCTCAGCCACCTTGAATATAGAACACATTATGAAAACAGGATGCACGTTCTTTCCTGGTCACCCTAAGGTGTGATGGAATGTTAGAAGTGGGGGGGGGAGAGGGGGAGGCATATAGAGACATGTCAAAGTTTCTTAAAATGGCTTGACAGTGAGAAGGAACAGAGCAGTGCCTTGAAAAGCAAGTCATGCCTCACTTGTTCTGTTTTAGAAAAACAGTTTTGAAAGAACACCACAATTTTCAAGTTTGCTGATCAAGGACTGGGCTTGCCCATCAAAGCTTTGTTAAAGAAAAATCAGATTCAATCTGCCTAGAATACACAAATGGAAGGATGTTTCTGTTTAGTTGCATTCCAGTGCTGATGTGTCTGGCACCAGAACATGAGGTGAATCCCATTTCACAGAGCTCTTCCATTATGTGTCAGTGTGGGTCCCGATAGAGGCAGAATTCAAAAGAGCAACTACCAAGAAAAAAACCACAAAGAAAACTGAACAACAAAGAAAACCATGCTGATGTAGGCATCTCAAGTTGTTTTATTTCTTCTCCCTCATGTACAAATAAGGGGTTGAAAGAATCACAGGAAGAATTAAATGTTCCAGAAGCTTCTTCCACTGGAGCGTGTGTCAGCATCTGATTTGGGTCGTGGGAAACCAGTCCATGTGTATGCCAGAGTTGTGATGGGGGTTTCAAACCCAGGGCCTCTCCTGTGCATAATTAGAGCCCGAAGCAGAAGAAAGTGCTAGATTGACCGGACAAGGGCAAAAAACCTAGTTTCTGATATGTCACTTTGCATTTTTATTAGTACTACTGTATTATTACTTTTATTATTATCATAACATAAGAAAAGCCCCACTGGACAGTCCAAAGCCCCATCTAGTCCAGTTTCCTTTATCTCACAGTGGCCCACCAGGTGCCTTAGGGAGCACTTACACAAGAGACTTGTATTGTGCTGCCATTCCTCCGTATCTGCTATACGTACTCTTGCATACACACACACAATGTTTGTTATAAAAATGTCTATATCACTTTTCAACAAATAGTTCACAAATAGTTGATGGAGCCAAATAAATAAATAAAATAAAGTATTTATATCCCAAAGGAACTCACAATCTCAAAAAGACACCAAAAAAAGCTATTTCCAGCAAATAGCCACTGGAAAATATACTACACTGGGAAAGAATAGGGGCACATACTTTCCCCCTTCTAAATTTAAGAGAGCCAGAACTTTAAATGTGCATTTTTCTCCAGTTAGTAGAGTTGAACCCGCTAGGATTAAGCTCTCAATCCCAAAATTCCCAAGTGTCAACATCTACCCATGTGGCTCCTGGAACACCTGGTAGAAATGGGCAGAGTTTGAGAACATGAAGCAGTTTGGTTGCTTTTGTGATGGAACTTGAAACTGATGCACATCACACATACACACAAGCACATGCACAACACACTAAAAGTATACAACAAAAGTACTTCATTTGAGTGTTTTCTTATTGAAAATTTTTCTAGATCTAGCTCATTTAATCCCAAAGTCTCAGGCTGTGCTACCACAGTTTAAAATCAGATGTACAACAATTTTAAAAACTGGAATTAAAAACATCCTGATCAATAGAAAGGCCTGTTTTCCCTAGATGTGTTTACTCTGAAGCCAGTTCAGCAGGACTTACTCCCAGGTAAATTGAATAGAACTGCAGTCTTTGTGTTGCATGTGCTGCATGAAATCTCTCAGGAAGCCAAAGTAAAAAACAAAGGCACAGTGACAGGTGCTCTTAGGCAAAAATGTCTTGGGTCATCTCCTGATGAACTTAATGGGCTACTTCTCAGCTCAGCTCCTTTGGAGAAACATTTCCAGGACAGCACCTGAGTGCTCCTGCAAATGACATCACCATTCCTACTGTAGGAGATGTCCTGAAGTGGTGTTTCCCCTCGACTACACCCTGCCCCTCGCTCACCTTTAGGGGAAACAAGTAAAACGCTGTTTGCTGCAGCAAGGAAGAGATGCGAGGGAACAAAAGAACCAGTGGGAAGGCAAAGTGAAAGGAGGTGCAGTGGCTGTATCCTCTCTCACACTGCTCCAAGGTTTGCCAAGGTACAGCAACATCCCCTGGTGACCGCAAGTTCCCTGTTTCACCCGCTCCAGTCCAGCACACCCCTACATACTGCCACAGGACTACCATCGCTACAAAGATACAAGTCGTGCCTCAGTAGCATCTCTTCCAACTTACAATGATGATGGTGAAACTAGTATTAATTATAATTAATGTATACCATGCTTTACAGAGAAAGAAAGGATAGGGGGTAGCCCTCTCTACTCTGAGGCCTTGCAATCTGCATATTGACAAAAGGGAGACCACGAAGAAAAGAAAAGCAACTGGAGCAAGGGCTGACCAGGAGAAGCATATGTTCTTGTTTCAGGTCAGTGTCCTTAGGCTTACTTTCAGTAGGGTATGAGGACTAAGCAGTGGTGTACCAAGGTGTACCAAACCTTTGGCATTTGGGGCCCATAAATTTTTGGCATCCTCTCCATGACTTTATTTTCAGGAATAGTCATGACATGCTGTTCTGCCAAATTCCCTGCTGGGCCTCCCCAAGGCCCCCAACTAGGCTAACTAGTTTCCCCTGCAGAGCAGCCTCAGAGATAGGCAAGAGAGGGGGGGGTCATTTACCCACTGGGCCGCCTCTCTTCCAGCAGCTTTGCTTGGGATCACCGGCTGGCCAGCCTCCTCCAGACTGCCCTCATCACTGGCTTAGCTCCAACTTACCCTAAGTCTAGCACCAACAAACCCCACCACCAAACAATAGGCAGTCAGCTTGCCCAAGCCACAACTGCCTCCTCCACTTCGTGGCTCCAGGGGCGTAACAGCTACACAACTGTTCCCCACAGTTATTCCCCACAATGAGCTTATCTTATCCAGCAACCTGTCCGTCAGTCAGTTCTTCAGGCAATCAGTCCCAATCCATCCAGTACCTCCCTGCTGCCTTCCTCCAGCACCTACCCAGATCCTTTACTGTAGCTCCTGCCTCCCACTTTATACTGAGGCCAGCCAATCAGTGGGCAGGCTTTACCATCAGCCACACCCATCTGTACCTGTGCTGGCCTCTCTTCATAGCCAGGGGCCTCATCAGCCTACAGCTGTGCTCCCGAGGCTTGCAAAGACCTTGGGGGTTAACCCTATATTCCCTGGCTTATCTGGGACAATACACATGCAAGGAATAATAAGAATACATGCAAGGAATAATAAGAATGGCCGGAGAAGGAGCACAGTGAACATTTCTTTTATTGCGCTCTCTCTCTCTCTCTCTCTCTCTCTCTCTCTCTCTCTCTCTCTCTCTCTCTCTCTCTGTGTGTGTGTGTGTGTGTGTGTGTGTGTGTGTGTAAACTTTGCAACATCCTATATATAATCATACCAATAAACACTTGGAAAATAAGTTTAAAAGACATGTTATTTTTCTTCTTGAAAAATAAATGTAAACCTCTTGGGGCAGCCTCTCAGGCATCCCCGCTTCTGTAGCCTGGCACCTGGGGCCGGATCCCTCCCAGCCACCCTCTTTGTATGCCATTGAGACTAAGGAGTTATACTAAAGGTATCAGAGTTTTAAGGAGATATTCAAAGAAAGGAGGCACCACAGGCTTTGCAGGAGACCGTTCCAGGCCGAAGGGACAGTGGGGGGCGGGAGTAGGAAGGAGGTCATTTGAGAGAGTAGGAGACCTTCAGATGGATGAGGGCAGTGGGAGCAAACATCATGTAGTGGAATCGGATATGAGCTATGAGAAGCAAGATGAAGTGCAGCCTTGGAGAGTGTTGACAGTAAGGGCAATGAGCGTGTGCTGGATTTGGGCGTGTACCAAAAGCCAGAGAAAGGTAGGCATGATTTGCAAAGAATGCAGTTTACAAGGTGGTGCTTAACTGGCAAGTTGGCTTGTTTCATTTCTATTGAGAGCCAGGATGGTATAGTGGGCAGGAAGTTGGACTTAGACCTGGAAGATGCAGGTTCAAACCTTGGCTCAGCAATGATGCTTTCCATATAGTCACTGTCTCTCAGCCTCACCTACCTCATAGGGTTGTTGTGAAGACAACAGGAGGGGAGGAACTATGTACACCATCTTGAGCTCCTTAGAGGTAGGGTGGTATAAAAATGTAAAACATAAATGTTCACAATGGACGGAATTCCAATAAAATTCAGTCTTCATTGCAAATGTTGCAGAATTCTCTCCCTCACACGCATGTATATCACTTAACTACCATCATTCAGCTGCTGTAGTTTCTTATAATCCCTACATCATCCCTACATCCTCCAGGATGAAATTAAATTAACTAGATTGACCTGAGTTGTTACAGTTTAAACAGATAGGATGTTTCAGGCCAGGCATCTGAAAATGCCATTGTTTTGTTTCCAGGCTCCTGAGATGATTGCTGCACCTACCAGTTCAAAACAACATCAGTTTCCCTATTGCATTCCAATGAGTCTGTCAGTCATTCGCTTACAAACCTTCAAGGAAGAGGCTTCGGTGTTGGTTGCTAATGTGGCCAAGCAGCATAAATGAAAAGAGGACAGCAGAACTCTATTGGGAAAGGGAAGACAAAGAGGCTGACTTCTCAGCCATCTGGTGGATATCTCTGAAACGAATGCAGAAAATAAAGGTCTTTCTGTGTACCATTTTCTCCTGGGGAAGAAACACATAAGCTCAGGGGTAATTAGGCAGACTCTGCTTGCTATGAAGTTCTTAAAAGCACAGGGATTTCCTTTTAAGTCAGGAACTGGAGAGACTACAGGAATGCATCCTACGACCTGAACCTAAGGGTAGGCTACATTGGCAGATCTTGCAATCCACCATCACATCCCACAGGCCACTAGTGCTCAAAGGTCAGTCCGCGATGCTGGTGGTGGTGCGGATTGGGCAGGGAGTGGGCTGGGCAAGGGGTAGGTTGGGGCAGATCTTGGTGGCAGTGGTGTGCAAGATCTGGAGCCCCTGGCCCAAGTCCAGCATGCCCCCTTGGACCTACCAGACTTACACCAGGAGAAGAGGTGGTGTAGATACAAGTAGTCCCATTGGGGACCGGGGAGTAGAGGAGGAGATACATAAAAAAAAACTTTACTTACTTACTGGCTTGTAAGAGGATAAGGTGGACTAACTGGTAGATTAATACATTTGTTGGTGACCAAATATGGCCCTTCACCTCTATCTGCTTCGGAGCCCCTCCACTCTTAGGAAAACTTATAATCAAATGATAAGAAACCTATTATCTTTGTCTATAAATATATGAACAAATATAATATTATAGAGCAGTGGTTCACAAACTTTTTAGTACCAGGACCCACTTTTTAGAATGACCATCTGTCCAGGACCCACCAGAAGTGATGTCATGACCGGAAGTGTCATCACTGGAACACCAGAACCTTTCCAAATAATGCAGCAATAAGCTGGATTGTTTCTCAGTCATTTTCTAATAGCAAAGTGAATCAGAAAGGGGAAAAAAGTCTGTTTACAACCTTGACACAAACAAAACACACAGTTTCAGCATCTCATTTTCCCGTATTTTCAATACGGCTGCTCTAAGTGCTTTGCAACCCACCTGAAATTGGCTCATGACCCACTGGGGGGGGGGGTCCTGACCCACTGTTTGGGAACCACTGCTCTAGAGGTATATGAAAAATAGAACCAATTTTCTTATATACATGACTAAGTGTTATTTGTTTTTTTTTTTGTCTCTCTCACTAAATGAAAAATAGTTATAAAAAAAGAGGATAAGGTGGGTTCAAACAGGGATGTGATTCAATTCAGAAAGTTTTCAATGGGCTGTTTTGAGGTGCTTGTTTTACAAAGTGAAACACTTGGTGGTTTGGTGGTTTTACTTGGTGGTTTGGTATAATCTAAAAATGGGATTTATGTCCCACAGCTGAAGCTAAAAAGATAATCCAAATGTGCGCAATCAATATTTTGTAAAGTGAGGAACAGGGCCAGCCCATCCATGAGACCAACAGAAGCTGTTGTCTGTGGCCAAGTCCTTGGATTGGAATCAGAAGAGGAGGACAGGGAGAAAAAGTCCCGAGGGAGGGGAGTCCCGAGTGACAGCATTGGAGATGGGAGGAGCAGGGACTGGTGCATCATTGGGTAAAGAGGGGCAGCATTTGAAATGCTGCATCGGGAGAGCATGGACCACTCCTGGTGAGGACTGTGATCACCAACCACCTTCCCCCCCCCCAATACTGCTTTTGCAAGTCTAAGATGGAACACATTTGTTGTGCCAGAGGCTATTAGGATTTAGTGGTTGTACACCCATCTGACATTACAGCTGTGAGGGAGAGATTATGACAGCTATGATCATAGTAGCAAGAAGTTGCCAGGGCCTTCTGCTAGGGTCCTCAGCTATGTCCAATCTTGCTGATTCCATATACCATCCATGCAGAGAGTACTAACAGAATGAGGAAATTGTTTGGTCAGAGTTCCAAAATAGAAATTATAGAAACTAATATGGGAATATAAAAGAGGGCCATTTGGAGATCAGGGTGTTGATTAAAAGTGGTGAGAGAATTCAACGAGGGCAAGGAAAGGAAGAAGAGACCAAAGAAAAGATGTATGACACTCAAGATGACTTGTTTATGCATTCCCCTGTGGTTCCACTGAATTTATTTTTGGCAAATATCCCATATCTTCATTTAGGAAGGAGGGAGAGGCAGAATACAGTTTCTGCTGGGATTTAAGCACTGCTACTTTGGGCCATTACAGTCACTTGGTGATCAGCTTTATGCATTTTTAAAGTGACCTGTCACAGCCGCAGGACATTTCGTATTTAAACATTAAAAAGCACCTTTTAAGTGCAGAGAAGTCAGCAACCTGCCTGTACCATGTTGGTTTCATGTTGTCAGAAGAAACAAAGGGGAGGGAGTCAGAGAAACATCTCCATCTTAAATGACACAATGAATACTTGTTCGTTTGACAAAAGCAGCTGTAGCCAAGATGATCCGGTATCAAGTTGGGTGCAAGAATGACAAGATTAGTTTGATGCTGTGGCTTTTACAACCACAACTTGATGATAACAGTGATGGTGATTGATAGGACCAACTGATGGGCTTAGCCTGTATTTCCTTTACAGTCCTAATACAACAATTTCAGGCAAAGGCTTCCTTTTCACAGACAACAGATAAGGTCATAAATCTGTTTCTTGACTAGATGGAGGCTCACATGACTGAATACTCCTCTGCACAAAAATATACATAGAAAATTACATGCTGGCAAGAAATAAAAGGCTGAATCCTTGCCATCTGATTTTCTGTGTGGAAAGATTTTATTTTATTCTTTTTTATTGTATGAAAGAACATTCCACTTTTTGAGCCCCCGTCTGCAGTCTTAACATATTGTAGTCAAAAGGTTTGCCCTTTACCTATTTGTGTGAATTAGGCATGAGATTGCAGTTGAAAGCATCAGTGGTGTTCCTGGGGGGAATGCTAAGTTTTGCAAGAGCCTGAGCTTCTGGGTAAAGCGGCCTCTTCATAGCCATTCTTGGTGTGAAGAGCAAAGTCTCCATGCTGGCTCTCTGAGCTGCAAATGGTTGTGAAGGTGGGGGGGGCGCTTTATCCAGGAACAGGCTCCTGCAAAACTTAGCATTTTGCCTTCCTCTCGGAACACCACTGCAAAGCATGCACACTTGGAAGCAAGTCCAATTTGAATAAATGGAATTTTCTTTTGCGCAAAGTGGTTAAGATGGGGATGCTACCTATCAGTGGCAGCATTTCGCAGCCCCAGCCTGTCACATCACCAAGGAAGAAAATTACCCCTTTGATTTCTTTCATTACTCCATCATCAGTATTCCACTAATCTTCTGAATTAGTACTAAAGAAACCACACTGAAAATTAACAGTGACAACAGACTAGTAGAGACCTGGCTCTTTAAGAAATCTCACTAGCTGAGGATATATTCAGGGCGCAATCCAACCCAGCGCCGGAATGGCAAGACCAGCCAGCCAGCGCCATATCCAACGCTGGGTTGGGAAGTAAAGGCTGGAGCCTCCCTGCTGCAAGGGAATGTTCCTTCCCTTACTGTAGGGGAGGCTCCAGCCTCCCCTATGTGCTCCTCAGCGCAGATCTGAGGAGACCGCACGGCCCGAATTGGGACCGCATGGCCTCTGGAATGGGCCTCGGATTCGGCCTTCTGGCTGAATTCGAGGCCCGCCCATGTCCCGCCCACATTTTGCCCTCCTCCCACTAATCCCCAGGGCACGCTGCCATGGCGTCTTCCTTGCTCCGGCTGGCTTCAGCCAATGCAAAGGAGGCGCTGCGCCGGCCCTGTGGCCTTAGCACTGACGAGGGGCATCTGATCGGCACTCCCGCATCAGCGCTAAGCGCGCAGCGCTGGTTCAACCCTGTTGTGTTGGCGCTGCGTGGAAGGTAGGATTGCGCTGCCCGTTGGGTTTGATGTTCCTGATTTCATTGTCTGCTCATGACTGTCTCATATGAAAGAAGAGTAGTCCAGAGTACATTCTGTGACCTGATGCACTTTGTTCTGATTACTGTCCCACTTCTGGGATTCCTCGTGTACAATTTCTCATTTATTTTGTCCTTAACAGCAATGCAAACCTTCTCTGTGATTCATACAGGCAGACGTAACACACAGACAGCACTGTTTTCTGGCCATTGGGCAATGCTCCCTCTGCTCTGCTTTTTGCAAATATTCACCACTTCAATGTTGCACCCATTCACCATGGCCCCGATTCAGTACTGAGCACATCAAACTGCACACACTTTAGTTGTATAGGTCTTCCTTGCTGTACAAAAGTAATTAATCGTATCATAATTGCGGGAGAGAAGAACGGAATCAATCCTGCCTAGCCATTGACAAGTGTTTGGTGCTGTCTATGATGGCTGTCTCATGGGGGTTATTCTCAATGTAAGTGATGGGATGCAGCCCACAACTATAGACATTGTATCTGCTTGCTGCATCCTGCTGTGAGGAGCAGCCCTAGAGGCCTCCTCAAGATAAGGGCACATTTGACCTCTTACCTCAAGGACAGGGCCGACCTTAAGCCAATGTGACCAATGTCATCACATTGGGCCCCGCACATTGGGGGGCCCCGCACCAGCACAGCAAACAGAATACCTGATACTGCAGCCAAGATCTCTATGGGCTATAGATCAGTGGGGTGAGCAGAGGAGCTTTCCCTTGACCCCCTTCCCCCTCCCCCTGCCTCCAAATGGCCCAAAATGTGCAGTTGGAAAGCAGTTGGAGCAGGTGGAAATGATGTCAGCTTGTCACCAATTTCCAGGTGCTGCATGTGGCACCAGAAGCGCTTTTCTTGGTGAATGGGGCCCCGCGAGGAGGGTTGGGGGCCCTGTGGAAAAGCCCTGCATTGGGCCCCACTGCTCCTAGAGCCGGCCCTGCTTAAGGATGCATTGCTGCTGGGAAGTTGGATTAGATTGGGCCCTTAGACTGTACAGAGGGCCTGAGTTTTCCGTGGGTCTACCAGCCGCGGATTCCGACATCCAAAGATGCAGGGCTGGCTCCTACCCCAAGCCCTCCGAGCCTGACTGGGGCCCAGCTCTGGTTGGGTCTAGAGACTTTCTGAAACCTGGAGCGGCTGTGTGCTTCTGCCCATGGCTTTTCAGGATGAAGCCTGGCGTGCTTTCAAACGAACTTCCAGTCTTTGGCAAAAAGACTTTAAATAGCTCCAGGTGGCTTTCTGAGCCCCGCAGAGGCTGTCCTCTACCTCTGCGGGGCTCAGAAAGCTGCTGGAGTATAGTGACATTCATTTCAAAGCAGTCCTGGCTTCAATGTGAAGCCCAGAGAGGCTGCAGACAGATATGCATGGCCTCTCTGGGCTTCAGAAAGCCTCCAGAGCACTGCTCTGGTTGCCTTCAGAGATTAAAAGGGACCCTGAAATCTGCAGATTCCAGCATCTGGGGATTTCAGTCTCCATGAGGGTTCCAGTAACAGAACCCCTGTGGATAACACAGGCCTGCTGTAAATAGAGGTTTTTGTTTCCAGTAAGTAATATAGGAATACTACTCACTGGAAACAAACACCTCTAAGACCCTTCAGCATCCTCAGGGGCCCATTTGGTAGGGATCCAGGACAGGGCATTCTCAGTGACTCAGTGGTCACCCCCACTGTCTGGAATGCCCTATCTTTCCTGATGTGGCCTGCACTCTCCTTGCCAGGCTTTCAATGTTGCCTGAAGACTATTTGAACAGGCCTTTTCTGGCCTGCCTCCCACATTTGCACTATACTTTTTAAAAATTTTCTCTCACTTTTTTTATTGTATTATTGTGTTTTTACTTATCATTGCAAGCCCCCTGAAATGTTTAAAGAATGGTGGGATATACATTTCTAAATAACAACAACAACAAAAAGAACATGCAAGCTTTGAACATTCAGGCAAAAGATTATACTGAATGTTATTCTTCATTGCCTGTCACGATATCATTTAACAGCACTTCAGTGTTTTTCCAGCCATTAAGTTCTACGAGGCCTCACGTCAACAATATTTCCTTATGTTTTCCAGCACAAACTGCAAGCACATAGATTTCACAGCATATGTTGGCCTGAACTGTTGTCACATTACTAGTGATCTTATATAAATTAGTTATCGGGGTGTCACTTCCATGAAATAGATGGCTCACCGGAGTAACGCTTATGTGTTTGACACAAAATCGTTCAAATTATCCGCCCCCACAACGTCTTTACAGTGTGGAAACAGTGCTCCCTTTAGAATACTGAATTGTACATGGGTGGGGGGACTTCAAACTGTGAAACAGTTACATATTTATGGAAAAGATGTTTATCCCGCCTTGAAGTACAAATATGAGTAGGGTAGCTAACAACAAAAACAAATCTGCATGTATGAACTAATATACCATTGAAAAACTGGATTAAAGGAAATAATTTCTATTCAAAATGTGGCTACACTCGTGACAATCATCCCAAACAGATGGCTGGCTAAGAATGCTTTCATTGGCCCTGCTAATGTTTTCATTTCAGGAAAGAGGCTTTTGGTTTTCTGGATACCTTATAAACAATTCATCCAAATGCCTAGAAGAATGTGATATGTCCCCTAAATGTAGTATGGTTCTCCAAACAAAGCAAAGGGACTATTTTTATATACATAGTAGCAGTTGTACTAACAGAGCAGGCCAATCCATGAGGAATTGTCTCTAGGGAAGGCCTGGTATTCCTGACATTGTTCTTCCTCCAGCTCGTTCCCTGCTTAAAGAAAGGATCGGGGAACTGTTTTCTAATTCCCTTTTGGATGTAGGGAATGGGAAGAAGAGCAGAACAGGCTAACCACCAGGAACAGCAATGGAATTTGGTGCACTGCTCAGGCACCAAGCGGTTTTGGAGTGGCCCAATGTAGTAGTAAAGGTTCGCATAGTCAAAGCGATGGTTTTCCCAGTAGCAATGTATGGCTGTGAGAGCTGGACCATAAGAAAGGCAGTGCGCCGAAGAATAGATGCTTTTGAATTATGGTGTTGGAGAAGACTCTTGCGAGTCCCCTGGACTGCAAGGAGATCCAATCGGTCTATCCTCCAGGAAGTCAAGCCTGATTGCTCCCTGGAAGGACAAATCCTGAAGCTGAAGCTCAAGTACTTTGGCCACCTCATGAGAAGGGAGGACTCTTTAGAAAAGACCCTCATGCTGGGAAAGACTGAAGGCAAAAGGAGAAGGGGGCGGCAGAGGATGAGATGGTTAGACAGTGTCACCGAAGCAATGAACATGAAGTTGGGCGAACTCCGGAAGCTAGTGGAGGACAGGGAGGCCTGGCGTGCTGTGGTCCATGGGGTCGCGAAGAGTTGGACATGACTTAGTGACTGAACAACAATGTAGTAGTAGCAGCCGCAGCCTGGTTTCCTTGTGTTGACCATAGCTCTTAACATCCAATATGCATTTTGAACAAAGCAAACATAAGTGACATGAATAAATACAGCTCTGTGAATAATGCAGATAAAATAGATTGTTTTTAAAAATCTGCTATCCTTAGAACAAGCTACTGTATCACTCAAACATCCATGACCAATCTGGAGCTTTCAGCTGCCAGTATGCAAGAGTAAGAAATAGACCCAGCCACTAAATTATACTTCACCATTGCTTTCAGTGCTGTCAAAGCTTCAGTGCATATGGAGAGTTCAGTGGAAGTGTGCTTGAAAAAAGACATGCTCCTTAGAGTGCATCTCCACTATTCCAGGATGAGCATTGTCTCGCTCTCTTCTTCTCTTGCTTTCTCTCTTATATTGCTGGATGTGCTCCAAGATGTGTGCAATATATGCACATGGGGGAAATCTATTGCATACACTGAGGCCAAATGAGGCCAAGTGGCAGAACTCAGATGAGGAGGGAAGCAAGATTAAAGGTGCAGCAATAGATAATTTTCATCAGGGGTTAAGGGTGCAATTCTAAACCTGGAGTTAGGCCGGAACAGTTAGACCAGCAAAGTTTGGCTGGCTCAAGGGACATCGTAAAGTATGTTTGGGTCATTCTCGGAGTCAGAGAGGCCAGCAGGGATTTGCGCCATCTTCTCTGACTCCGAGAGTGGTCCAAACATGCTTTATGGTGTCCCTTGAGCCAGCCAAACTTTGCTGGCCTAACTGTGCTGGCCAAACTGCAGGTTAGAATTGCACCCTAAGAATACTTTGGGGTTAAGAATACATTGTGGGGTTAAGATAATTTGGAGAAGGAATCAAAATGCAGTGTAATGTAAACAGTCACACATCTAGGCTCTGAATGCCAGTGGTTTCTAGGTAGACACAAAGAGAAAGAGGAGGGAGCAGGACATTCGTGGGGTTATGCAGTTGTGGGAAGGGAGGGGGAGAAAGACGAAGGAAAGTTAAAAAAAGAAGAAGCAGGAAAGCAGGTTCTAGCCACAGTGTGAAATTATGGCTGAGTCTTTGTCCACTGTCACCTGAACTAGGACTGCAGGTACCTTCCCCTCAGCAGTGGTAGCCAATTGCAGTACTACATTATCTCTCACCTCATTGACTGCTATTATCCTGAGCTCCAGCATATAGCTTGGAAATTGGCTTGCTCCCCCATGCCGCATGAGACAGATGCTGCTCGATTAGGCAGTTAGCCATGGGGGGCAGCACTCGGAACTCTTCTGGTGCCAATGAGGTCTCCTGGGGGCCATTCCTCTGTTGATCCCAAGGGACGCGGATCCCTGCCCGCCCTCCCACTTCTACAAGATTGGCTGGTCGCCATATTTGGGATCGGGTAGGAATTTTTCTGCCTGCCTGATTGGTCTTTGGCTAGCAGTTTTTTTTGCCTACCCCGGACTGCGGTGGGGGGGGAGTTGTTACGGTGTGTTCCACATTCACAGATGGCAGTTTTGGTTGCTTTATTGCAGGTTGGTGTTGGCATGAAGGCTGGAAGGAGGCTTTTGGTATGCATCCAGTGGTCAGCTAAGGCATGGACTTACCCATTGGCAGGCCCACAGATGCTGTCCGGCGCGTGGGGCTGGCAGGGAATCTCATAGCCCCAAGCCTTGCCCGCTCCAGATGCCATCCGGTCGGGGCGGGCACATGGGCTTGCTGCCTCCGCCCTTGAGGGGGTTGGACCATGAAAGGTTACGCCCCAAGGGGCTGGCCTGGAGTCAGGATGTTTTGCCTGCAAAGGGGACTGCCCAGTAGCTGGCCCCCAACTTCATTTAAGGCCTTGCCCCCCACCGTTTCCTACCTTAGTTAATTGCTGCCGGTTCTTTGTATATTGTTGCAATAAAGTGGCCTGTTCATCATACCCTTTTGTCTCTCGTGGCTTCATTGGGGGGATGCACAGCTAAAATCACTATCTTCCTAGGTTACCATGATCTAGAGCAACCATTCCCAGTGGGAGCCATATGGTCTCCTGGGGAGCTCTGGCACATTTGAAGGGGGCTACAGACTGAAAACTATGAGCAGATTTTATGTTCAAGTTCTTTTTTGACAGGAGGGCTGGAACCTGAGAAGAGCTCCTAAGGAGCTGTAGCAAAAAGAAAAAAGAAAAAAAAAGATTGAGAATGTCTGATCTAGAGCACACTGTGCATCAGAGAGCAGCTCTGGGACAGAGACACTAGGGGGAGCGGGGCCTAGAAGCAGCTGTGGTGGATGTATGGGGCTCTGTTTTGAGATTGAGCAGAATCTGATACATTCAGCCCTGCCTGGGCTTGATGCAAAGATACTCAGACCTCAGCACAAAAGCCATCCTTCCGGTGTTGGAAATCTTTTACGGGAGCGCAATGCTCACATAAAGGTCTAATGAATGAAGTGTTCTTCTGCACTTTGGAAGATGTTCCAGGTAGCACTGCAGTTATGTGCACAGGGAATTTGGGAATATGTCAAAGTAGAGAGTGACCATTCCTAAATCTAGACTAGGAAGGTCTAGGTGAACATAGAGGAGCTGGAAAAGGTGCAGAAGACAGTGACAAAAATGATTATGGGGCTGGGGCACCTCCCTTATGAAGAAGGAGTGCAGCATTTCAGGATCTTCAGTCTGGAAAAAAGACACCTGGGGGGGGGGACATGATCGAGACATACAAAATTATGCACAGGAGGGACAGAGTCAACAGAGGGATGTTCTTTTCCCTCTCTCACAATACCAGAACCAGGGGACAACCACTGAAATTGAGTGTTCGGAGAGTTAAAGCAGATAAAAGGAAATACTTTTTTACTCAGTGAGTAATTAAACTATGGAACTCCTTGCCACAGGAGATGGTGATGGCATCTGGCCTAGGTGCCTTTAAAAGGGGATTGGACAGATTTCTGGAGGAAAGGTCCGTCGTGGGCTATAGGCCATGATGGGTTGTACAACCTCCTTGCATTAATAGTAGGCTACTTCAGAATGCCAGGTGCAGGGGAGTGGCCACAGGATGCAAGCATCTTGTCTACTGGGCTCCCTTAGGCACCTGGTGGGCCACTATGAGATGCAGGAAGCTGGACTAAATGGGGCCTTGGCCTGATCCAGCAGGGCTCTTCTTATGTTCTTAAGGTGTGGCCAGCTCGTGGCTCCATGTTCATTAACTTCAGCTGAAACCTGGAGCCTGAAGTGTATCAAAGAGAAGGTAAAGCAAAGGCAGAATGGTAAATTCAGGTCTGGCCAATCCAGAAGTTTCATATCATCTGCCAATCACAAACGTTGCATGCCCTCATTCTCATCTGCACTTTAAATGAGTCCTGAACATGTACAGCCCACGGTAGCGTGCTCGGTGAGGCCCATGAGCCTCTTGGTTTGAACTCTGAAGGTTTCCATCAGTGAGATTAAAAAACAATTGTGGGCAGCAGCATTAAAAAATGTTGACATGCCTGGGTATAAGCATCCTTTATACTCGTTCACTTATCTCTACTCCTTTTTCTCTGTTTTTTTGCCCATTTTTTGTTTTTGATTGCAAGTTCCTTGCGGGCAGAGACTTGTCCATTTTTGCCTGTGAAACTCAGTAAGGTGCCATGAACACTGCTGCCTTTGTATAAATAATGAAATAGCTTCTCCAGTATATTTCTTTCTTATTAAAAACCCAGCTGGCATGAAAATCCCAATCAAATAAGATTAGACTCTTAATTTGTTATAAAGTAACTAGTGGGGATTTTTAATCAAAGTCATCTCTGAAGGTTATAATGAGCTTGATAAGTTCAGGAAAATCTTCAGAGAGCCAAATGTGGTCACTCTCTAGGCAACCAGCTCTGCAGTCACTTCAGGACTGTAACTGGCAGCATTGTGCTGTTAAAAAAAGAGAGTGAGCGAGAGAGACTGTTAAGTACTGTACAGTGTGCTGGCTGCAATCCTGCACATGACTGCTTCCATGACACTGGCTGGAGTTGGCAAAATTCCAGCCATTGATTTTTTTTCTGGTCATATTTTCTATTGCAACAGTTCCCAAACTGTGGGTCTCAAACACACCAATGGGTTGTGACCCAATTTTTGGTGGTTCGTGAAACTGACAGGGCAGATTAGGCTACAAGCATTAAACAAGCTGCAACTTGGGGCAGAGGACACTGCTGCCTAATCACCATTGTAGCCACACCCCTTGGCATTTATAAATCAGGTGGCAGAGCTCCAAGTGGCCAGATGTTTTGTTTATGTATTTATCTGAAGAATTTATACCCCACCTTTCCCATGCCAAAGCAAATGCCCAAGGCGGCTTACAGAGAACAACAAAGTACAATGTAACCATAATAAGTAAAACAAAACATTAAGCATTTAATGGGAACACAGAGAATGTTCAAGAATGAAGCCAGACCCAATTCTCCTCATCAGGCCCTTTGGAGGGTGGGAAAACAATTGACCAGGGGAGTAAACAAACCATGACAGTATCCCAGAGGGATAGAGGGTAGACAGCCAACCATCATCCAAAGAGTAGACGAGATAGGCATGATTTGAGCCCTCTCTGAAAGGCCATGAGAGAGTGTGTAGTTCTTAATTCTTCTGGAAGGGAATTCTGTATTTGTGGATCAGTTACAGAGAAGGCTCATCCCCGAGCTGCCATCCCTTTAACTTGGGACAGAGGGGGCACTTGAAGAAGAGCCCCTTTAGACAATCTAAGAGTGCGAACTAGTATGTATGGGAGAAGGAGGTCGTTTAGGTAGGCTGGGCCTAAGTCATGAGGGGCCTTGAAAGTCAGTACCATCATCTTAAGTTGAGGTCGGAAGTGAATGGGCAGCCACTGGACTTAGGAAGTGTCCATGAGCCACTAGTAGTATACATGTTGCAGATTGGCCACCCCACTCTAGGGCCTCTAAAAAGTTTGAGTCCATTATGGGTGGCTGGTAAAGTCCATTGCATTTACTGAAGTGTTTTCAGATCAGTCTTTAAAAATGGTGGGAGATACAGAGAAATTTGTGGGGTGGTGAAAAGGGCCAAGTAAACTCAGGCTGCTGCTGCTGCTTGAATTGGGAAGAACCTGAGTAGCCTGGGCTGGATTGCCTTGGCTCAACCCCATAGAGTTTGACTGGGGAGAATCTGCTTCTGTTTTTCCTTTGTGTCAGCTCAGTGCATGGATCTCTCCAGGTTCAACTCTTCATCAAGAATGGGCTGTGTGACCGCCAGAGCGGGGGGGGGCAGTCCTGGCTACTGGGTGCAGGGGTGCCCGCATGTGGCGGGCCTGGATGGCCTCTCGGTGCAGGGACACACTGGCTGGACACCAATAGCTTTGCCATAACTTATTTAATTTGGTTAAAGTCTTTACATTCATGGGGGCCTTTTACCTCACAGGGACACCACGGGGCTTCTCCCTCTCTAGCATGAATGCCGTCATCTTCTGCCGCCTCGCCCCACCTGGCTACGGTCCGGGGGCGCATCAGGGGGGTCACCTACCCCTTCCGGGATGGTCAGTCATCCCGATGTAACTCTCGAGGGTCTCTCTTGGGTGGGCGTCAGCCCCCTGGGTGCTGGGGTGCTGGCCCCTGGGTGCTCTGATCTCCAGTAGCCAGTTGGCGTGCACTCCCTTGCCAGCAAGGGCAGCTCCTTTTCAGGGGGGACATCAGCCTGAGGGGTGCCCTCCACAGAGGCTCACCCACCACCTCTTGACTGGCCGGGGTGTCTTCCCCCCAGCCGGGAGCCTCCTGGGCTCCCTTACAGGTCCAGGCAAAGGGAGGAGGCTGACCAATCCCCAGGATCCCTTTCCTTGCTCCACCTCTGCAGGGCTGCAGAGAGCAACTTCTCCCTCTGCTGTCCAGGCTCCTTATGAACATCTCCCTAGACTCCTCCCCTTCCTGTCTCATGGGCTGGCCAAGCTCTCGTGAGACCGGGCCTGGCCTTTGCAGGATCCTCTCCCTACCCTGAGAGTAATCCCTGGCCGGCTGCACATTGTTCAAGCCTGGCCAGGGAGCCTTCAAGGCCCAGTCTCCAGCCTGGCCGGTGTCTCCTCCCTCCGGGGGCGTTGCCAGGCTGGGGCTGGGGTGACAGGCTGTCAACCCAAAGCACCTTCCTGTGTGCAGGGACCCACTCCCCATTTTGACATCCAGTGTGTCCACATCCCTTTCAGATGTGACTGCAAGACAAATTCTCCTTTCAGCAATATGGCTGCAAATTTGAAGTCGGCCCATGAACACCTGAATACAGGAGAATTTTGTCTCTGAAATGGTTTGTAGCTCTGAAAATTCACCCGATGGGCCTCTTTCCTCCCTGCCTCACACACCAGTCTTCCAAAGGTCCCAAATGACCTGATCGTTTTCCTTCTTACAACCTCATTCATTATGGGTGGCTGGTAATAGAAACAAAAATCCTTCTTTTCCACAGAAATAGGACACATACATTGATTACAAAAGAAAAAAAAACCCACTCCATTTTGGCCTACTCTTATACATAAGAGCAGTGCTGAGGTAGGTTAATTCAGCAAGTTGCATTAATAGATGTGCCTCATGGGCAGACTAGGTGCCATATTTTATTCATTGTTGCTTTCTTCTTTGGGTGCCTGGTGCAAAGAGGAACAATGGGAACAAAACATGAAAAGGTTCCATGCCTTTGAAAAGATGGTAGCAACATACACCAATCCTTTCTCAGAGCTGGGATGGAAAAGGAGGGGCATTGGCAGAACGAAACCCCCTGGAGCTAGTTTTCTTTTTCTGTGGACTCCATGAAACCAGCTCAGTGGGGGATCAGGAAGTTACCTGTCATGCAAGACAAGAAAAACCAGGGGAATAGACTTTTTTTCTCCTATCAAAACAGTTTTCAAAGCCATATTCTTCCTTTTCAGGCATTTTTCAGCCCAAACAGCTTTCTCTAGCAAACTGCACATGGGGATGTTTTCATAAACTTGAGTGGGTGGGAGAGGGCTGGTTGTTGTTGCTTACCTCTATATGCCCACAGCTATTAAGCATCACAGTCCTTGGTGCTTGGGGTGCAAATACATCTGAGGTGAGAGTGGGATTTGGTATAATGGCTGATGATGTCACAGAGGCACTGGTGATTTCTAAAGCAGTGATATTCCATTAATCCAGCAGTTCCAGACTGTGAGTTTGGAACCTACTACTGGGTTGTACTACCCAATTTTTGTTCCACCGTGAAACTGACAGGGCAGATTAGGCTATATACATCAAAGATTAAACAAGCTGCTATGCGGGGGGAGGGCAGTGCTACCCAATCACCATATAGCCACATCCCTTGGCATTTATAAATCAGGTAGAAGCCTATAGAGCCTTTGAAAAGTTTGAGAACCACCGCCCTAATCAGTTTTCCTAGGGCCATGTGTGTGAGTGTTGAAGAGGAGGGCTGTTATCCTACAGAAAATTTGCAGGTTTCCCAAACACAGCAGGGCTGGCTTTAAGCCAATTTGACTAATTTCTCCAAGATGGACCCTACACTTAGGGGACCCTCACCCTGGGGTAATCAACTCTAGCCTTGTATGCAATTTTGTATTAAGTTGCTCCCTATAAGCTCTTTCACACCAAATTAGGGGTGTCCTCAGAGAGATTGGGGATGTGGTGGCACAGCAGGTTAAGCCGCTAAGCTATTGAGCTTGTTGACCGGAAGATTGGCACTTTGAGAACACACAACGGAATGAGCTCCCGTTGCTTGTCCCAGCTCCTGCCAACATAGCAGTTCGAAAGCACCTAAAAATGCAAGAAGATAAATAGGTACCACTTCGGTGGGAAGGTGTTGGCCAAAGCGCCTTGGCATAAAGTCATGCCGGCCACATGACCACGGAAGCTTGTCCCTTGGACAAAAGCCGGCTCTTTGGCTTAGAAACGGAGATGAGCACCGCCCCCTACAGTTGCTCATGACTAGACCATTTGGTTGTGGGGAAACCTTTACCTTGAGAAAGATTGCCTAAGAGAGTGCCTTGTAAGTGTTAATCTTTTCAACCTTACCCAATACCCACCCCTCTTCAAGCTAGCCATGTTACGCAAGTGTCTAGACATGTGGACAGAGCTTGCAGAGTAGCATCAATTTAGAGCATTTAGCCAAAAAGGCATTTTAATTGGTAAACAACGAGAGGCAAGCACATCAACAAACACAGTCTGAGAAACCACAAGGTAGACTCTGTTTTCTCCTCTGCTGTAGTGCTGCAGCTATCGTGTTTGCTGAGCTGGCACTAAGATGTCAGAAAGAATCCTATAGCTCAATGTTGCAAAACTCATATCAATCAATCTACATGGTGCTTTACACATATTAAGCTACCTAGGACTGGATAGGGGACGAGATTTTGGGAAAAGAGTGCCCTTCACTTGTCTCTACCGTGTGCCCACCAAGTCAAGCCAAAAGGTCTTATGTTTCAGTATGGCCAGCCTCTAGCTAGAACAACTGGCCATCATAGTTTCCACCAAACACCACCTCAGCGGAAATGTGACTATGCTGCTCATCGCCTCAATGCTACGTCCTAGCGTCAACGCAACAGATGTAGCGCTGAGGCAGGGGTGCTAGGTGGCACCCCCACATTGGCACTACAGCTCTCAAGCTGATGCTTTTGGGGCAACTATCTGTGGTAACCAATAATCTGTCCCTGTTCCTCTGCCAGCAGATTGGCGGAGGAAGAGGGCAGACAATTACTGCAGACACTTGCCCTAAAAACTGAGTGGCAGAACCTGGGAGTGTTTTTCAGCAATTTTCAACCATACGCTCCAAACTCCCATGGTGCATGTGTGGACCTTTTGTGGCTCATCAATATACCACAGCACACTGGTTGAACATTGCTGCTCTAAACACAAAGGGAGAAGGTTCTAGTAGTATTGTTCCTCATAGTTTGTATATGCAGGTGTGCAGATATTTTTTATGAAATGGTTTAACTCAGCGACAGATGCGTCACATGGGTCTTCTATTTACCTGTTCTTGTTCTAATCATTCAGGCCACTGCAGCAGTTGTATTGCTGAGGGGGGGCAGGAACCTGGGGCCAGGTGGCATGATGATGCCTCCCCCCCCGCATCATCACATCACACCCATGCTTGTGACACTCCCAGCTCTGCAGATGGGCAGGCGGGCGGGCAGTGGGCGGGCCAATTCCATGGTGCATCTGAGCACTGAGAAGAAGGTACTATTCCCCCCCCCATGGAGAGAGCAGAAAACCACCATTCCATCACAGGGGGGAATGGACCCCCCCGGCTTGACCTAGCTACTCTATTGCACTGCTGTTATCAAGTGGAGAGCATGAAAATGTGTACATTCCTGTGCCTTCATGTGTTATTAACAGAGATTTCTAATATCTTTTTTATAACTCCAGGAATAAATTCTTCTTTAATAAATTGCACTGATTCATCGTTTCATATTCAGCTTACACTGAAATCACATTGCATGCCAAGAAATCTTAGTTCTTTCAAAGCACAAAGTTCAGGCACAAAGGCTGTTCCTGCACTTTGGAGTAATCTGCTATCTGAAGCTGCCTTCAGATGAATTGCTCCATATTGCTGCTGAAGAAGAACATGAGGGGAAAATGCCTCCGTTCATCAGTGGCACAGATTTTGAGCAAGTGCTATTGTGTTGCTCATAATTATGTTCATTGTCTGAAACATTCTTTTTAACAAGAATATAAAAATAATACCTGATATACATCTTTGCAGCTATAATGAAGCCTAGGCTACAACCCTCCTTCAGGCTTATGATCTGAGAATGTCTGCCTCAAACAAACACAAAGGGCTTATTCTTATATTGTGGTAGTAAGTTACAAGAATCAGCAGGCTTCTGTTTCACCAAGAATATTAAGGCTGGAATCCTATACATATCTTCCTGGGAATAAGCTGCTTTGAATACGATGGGACCCAGGGGCGTAGCTAAAGAAGTGCATGGGGGGTGCAATTGCACTGTGCAACAAGCCTTAGGGAGTGCAACAAGCTGAGTTTGATACTAGTGGCCAAAATTGTGAAAATCTTAGTATGTATGAATAATACCATCATGTTATATATCATTTGATGTGAAATTTAATACAGAATACTTTGAAACAAATCGGAGTGTAATATCTTTACTCTATCTGGCCAAAACCCCAGAAAATGAAAATACAACTATCATGGAAAAATTGTGGTTTGTTAAAATCATGGTTTTTTGGAATAATACAGTCATATTATACATCATTCGATGTGAAATTACATGCAGAATGCAATGGAAAAAAATTGGAGTGTAATATCTTCATTCCGTCAAACGTTATGGCAAAAAACCCAAGAAAGTGAAAATATGCAATTTCATTTCCTGTTGTGATGTCATTTTGGGGGCAACATTTTGCCCTCTGCACTTGGCTACTTTTTCATTAGCTCCGCTAGTGATGGGACCTACTTCTGAGTAGACATGCCTAGGATTCTGCTGTAAGGCAGAATACACATTCTGAATACACATAAGGCCGATACACATTTCAGCTCTGAACTCACATTGAGGCAAAACAATTCACAGTTTTGGAATTATTTATGCCCAAAAGCCAGATACTGTCATTTTTGTGATCTCCAGTGAGAATCAGGGACAAATCCAGAGGCTCTTATTGCTGGCGGTACATGTGTACCACTGGCTAAAAGTGTTGTAAATGTGCCGCAAAGCATGCTCATGACACCATGCGAGCAAGCACTGCTCTCACTGGGCTGGCGCTAGTTAGTGCCCAGCCTCAACGTGGGTGTACTAATTGCTGATACTCCAGGAGTGCCAGCTGCTGGCAAGCCCTTTGGGGTGGGGGAGTGGAGGAGGGGGTAGAACTGGATTGGGGAGGGGAGGGCCTGTGAGGGGGCGGGGACTGTGGCAGCTTCTGCCACCGCATCCCAAACCCTTTCTGTAGCCGGTGGCCCAACATGGGTCTCCTTGGCTCTGCGCCTGCTCAAACATAGGTGCAGAGCCAGGAGACTCATTGCTGCTTGCTGGCTGTCCAGGATCCAGCAGCCACCATTTGGGCACTCTGGAGCCCTGGGTGCTGCCAGGCTCTGGATTGGGCTGCCTGACTCTAAGGGGAGGAGCTGGTCAGGTCTCTGACACCACAAGCCACTGCTGAGGTGCAGGAGCCAAGCCCAAATAGTGAAGATGCATCAGATAGTGAGGAGCCCCAGGAAATGAACTCAGTCAGATACTTGGAGATAACCCTTTCTGACATACTGAGAACCTCTTGCCCTTCAGTGCCTACTGCTGATGCAGAAAATGCTTCAGATGAAAAGCTACTGCAAGGCGACAGAGTGCTTGGCTCCAGGCCTGGATCCTGCCCCTTTAAGGAGCCTGACTGTGCAACCTAGGGGTGGAGCCTGAAAGAGGTAGGCAGGACCAGGAGCCATAAAGGAGCTCAGCTGGAGCTGGGACTCTATTGGATCCATGAAGGTATTATACACTGGAGAGGACACGACGTCATTTTCTTGAAGCCATGGGTCAACAAATATGGCTGACTCAGATCATTCCCACCAAGGAGGAGGATTGCTGCGAATTCATGAATAAAAATCTCCCTGCACATCTGTAAAAGTTAATCTCAACCTCTTTAAGCATGCCTGCGTGTTCTGAATATGGGTGTGCGAATTGCTGTACGAAAAATGGGATTTAATTTCCATGGAAAGATTCATGTATTCACATTATATCGGTTCAATAAAATACCGTTCAGTGAGTGCATTATTTTTTAAGCTGTGTAATTTCTTGTTGTTCCTAGCAGTTTTATTCACCATTTTCTGACACCCACTGTTAATGGTCTAGAAGGTAAAAAAAAAAATATTTTCCCCCTCCTTTCCCCCCCTCCCGTTTACACTTTTTTTCCGCCTTCCATTTTCTACTGTAATATTTTTGAAATTCTGAACATTAACAGAATTTGTTTTAGGGGTGGGGGGTGAGTGTTGAAGTTTAAAAAAATACTCTTAATAGTCTAGAAGTAAAAAAGAATTACTCTCATATTGACAACTACTTGTGTTATGAAGAGATTTAAATGTAATTTTCCTATATATTTATCTAATTTTTGCCCACCCTCCCCTTTTTTTTCTTTCCTTCCCGTTCACACTTTATTTCTGCTTGTGTAGATTTCAATAAAGTCTGTCAAAATAGTGCAATCTGAGTTTAAATAGACAGCATTTCGTCCAGTGTGTTCAGTAATATAATTATGAGGAATTTCACCTTGTAATTGCATATTAACTCATAATAAAGTTACCAATAATGTTTCTACACGATCACACGTTTTTATTTTCGTAAGTTTTTATTTCAGGAGTAAACTATTCAGTCCTAAACAGTACGAGCAAAGCAATCTGAAATGCTTGGAATAAGGATTGTTTTGAGTCAACTAACATGGCTGCTAAGCCCACCCCCTGGCTTCAATTCGCTCCTATTAATTCTTAAGGCAGGGCCATGGGTTGATTGGATCAAATTGCTTTCTTTGAGCTCTCCAAGGTCCTGCATGCTTAGATAAGACAGAACAAGGGCAGGGATAGGGATAAAGATACCATTTAGAGCTGGAAAGAGTAGGGGTTTACACCCATCCCATTCCCTCTCTGGGTTCTATACAAATAAAGTCACAATAAGTCCCAGTGAAATTAGTGGGACTTGAGTTAGTCACATCTACCTTGTAACCATGGTTTTCAGCAGTGTTTTCACACCCATCAGAGCGGTTAGGCTGGGCCTGGTTCTTGAAACTAAGCAGCAAGGGGCCTTAGTTCAGCTTTGCTGCCGCTTTGAAAAAAAAATACAAAAACATATCAAGAAAGTTGACAATAACTATGCACAAAGTAGAAATGGAAAACAATCATAGTGACAATGGTATGACATTATTGAACATCACAACCATGAATTATATTTTATGATATTCTGAGGCCCATCATATTAAAACACCTCAATATATACTTTCACACAATATAAGATAAGGGAAACCGTGCTTCTACATATAACAATTTTAGGTGGGTCTCAAAGCACCTAGGTTAGCCATATTATCCCCAAATATGGGAAGATGTGATGCTGGAAAGAGGAATGGATGTGTGGTTGTTTTTCAATGTTTTTTTCCCCCTTTCTGATTCACTTTGCTATTGCAAAAAGACTGAGAAATAACCCAATTTATTGCTACATTATCAGGACAGCAGCATCATAGTGACAGCATATCTGGCCATGACATCAATTTTGGTGGGTCCCAGACAGATTGCCTTTCTAAAAAGTGGGTCCTAGTGCTAAAAGGTTTGAGAACCACTGCTTTGCAGCATTACTCTGCTTCTCCATACTAGTGTAGTTAATTAAGTCATGTTCCACATTTTCTGGATTCATTCCACACAAGTGGGCATGTTAAATGATCTCCTTGCCTCTTTTTCCACTTCCACGCCATCCTCCATAGTCACCATAGTGATCGGGCACTGTAGCACTCTCATAGCCTAATCCTGCTGGGCCCCTGTAGGAGCAGTGGTACCAAAACAGTTACCACTGAAACATATGGGCACCGCCGCCGTCATAGGAGGCTCCTTTGGGTAAGGGTGCTGGCCCAACAATGTCTGCACTGGTTATTTTGCTGGCACAGACTTGAGCACCTCCGTATCAGGCTGTGTGGATTTGACGGTGGAGGCCACTGTTGGTGCCACCCCCACCCAGGTCCTCTCTGCCTCCTGCCCAGTTATGCCTCCCCCTGCCCCCAAAGAGCTCACCACTGGCAGCAGTGAGACTTACCTCTGGCCGGCTCCACGTTGGATCCTCCTTGTGCTGGGGCCTGCTGCTGGGCCAGCCGGCAGTAAGCCCTTTCCACCTGCAGTAAAAATGCCTTATGGCACTTTGGTGACACTGGTGCCAGCAGTAAGGGCTTACCGACAATGCTAGGCCTGATAAGATCAGTCCCTCACTTACCACCAACCCAGCAGTGAAGACCAGAAGTAATACGGCAGGAATGGCAGCTACTGAGCAGCCAGATAAGGGGTGAGGGATGGGGATGTACTGGCTTCAGGTGCCAAAAGGCCTTGGGTTGCTACTGTCAGTTTTTATAAGTTTAGAGTAGTTTCATCCTAAAGGGACACTTACCACATGCATTTATATGACTATATTGTTATTTTTGATGAACTAAGTTTCAAATCTATTCAAGTTATCACCATTTCCTGTTTTGGATACCCTACTGCTCATTCACCTTTGTTTTGGATTGCATTGGCAAAATTTGCAAGAGAAGTCACAGTGTTCCTCATATTCTCTTTAACCACAATCCAACACAATATTAAGTGCACTTCATCCCACTGATATCATTGGACTAACCTTGGATTGTAGTCTGTCAGCTTAATCCTGTGCCTGCCTGCTCAGAAGCATCATCCCATTATGGAAGAAGTCCCATTAAAGTCAGTGGGGTTTATTGCCAGGTGAGTATGCACAGCATCCCAGCCTTTGCTTCTTCTCATACACCCAGGTAAATATTACCAATGGTGTTACTGAGTTCAGTTTGATCAGATACATAGGACGTTCTTTTTCAAAAAAATTACACTGAAATAAAAGGAAGCTGCATGGATTTTTGACTTGAGGTTTTAAGTTTCTCTTTCCTTAATACTTTGTGTGTTATTGAAAGATATTGAAAGAATGTGGACCCATCCATTCGGAGCAATAATATCATCTGTATAGGAAGATTAAACATGGGCTGGTACGCAGCATGTATCAGTATCAGTAGTCATAATTAAGTAGAGATACTGTTGAAGATAGGAATTTGCCAATGGAGATGTGTAATGGTTCTGGAGGTGGGCTTGATCTATGGGTGGTGTGGTCTGTCTTGATCTGGAGTGCCCAATATTTTATTTATGATATATTGTCTTTTTTGTACTGATTTTATTTATGGGCTGGTCTGACCGCAATATAATAAAGCTTTATCTATCATTGGGAGTTAATACTGTTTTATTTGCCTAGCCCAGGGGTAGGCAACCTTAAACACTCCAAGAGCCATTTGGACCCGTTTTCCGGAGAAAAGAAAACCTCCGGAGCCACAAAACCCTTTTGACATCTAAAATGGATAACATTGCATATATAGGGGTTTTTTTTTACCTTTATGCTATGTATAAAAAAACTATAGTGTGTTACATTTTTGAAATGAATGCCTAGTCAAACTATATGATCCCTTGGCTCAAGCTGTTGAAGTTGTCTATATAAGCCACTGCTTTAAAAAGGAGAAATGAGAGAAGCTTCCACAAGCTTGGTAATCGGGAGGGGAGGAGGAGGCCTGTGTGGGAGTAAGTGGTAGTTGCTTTTACGTGTTACAGCCAGAGGCGGATCTAAGGGGGGGCAAATCTGTAAGTTTTGCATGAAGCCTTGCCTTGCAGTGGAAAACACTCCTCTCCTGCACTGTTCTAGCCAATCCTCACAGGGAACAGCAACATCTTGGCGTTGCTTAATGGCTACAGCAGCAAGGGAGAGGAGGGATTTACATGACAGGGTAAGGCTTCTTGTAAAACTTACAGATTTGCCCCCCCTTAGATCCGCCTCTGGTTACAGCAAAAGCATATCTAATGTTTCCTCTGCTTAATTTTGCATACCTTCCATGCAGATCAAGGATGTTATGTATTAAACCCCTCCAACAGCACATAAAAACATTAAGTTACAAAAATATTCCTCTGATAAAGGGTGAATCCAGCCTAAAATGTCTTGGGACCTTATAAAGTTTTCATGCTCCCACCAACATTTTTTTTTTTACAACCTTTGATTTCTGAACTCCTGAGTTTCTGGAAGTACAGGGTGCGCCTATGTACTGTTTTTAATCTACCAGGAGGCCTATTTCTCAAAAGATATTACCAGCAAGGTGCTAGTGTGGGCAAATCAGCTATAAAGGGAAGGTCTCCTAAACCTCACATGCCAGGGATTAAAGTTAATCCTGATCCCATCAGTTCTTCTTCTTTTTCTTCTTTTTGTCAGTGCAGATGTACAGCTACTGTTGATTCCCCTTTTTCTGTGCCACTTAAGTATCCATTAGGCCACTCTGATGCCATGGCAGAGAAGGCACTTCTTCAGGCAGATGTCAGCTGAACCTGCGCTGCTCACCACAGCAACGTTCCATTTGAAATGGAACCTTACAATGTATGTCTGGTACTTGATTGCACCTTGAAATGTGTTATATAATTTCAGGGCAAGCTATGTGCCCTTTAGGGCAAGCTAAAGGCCCCAAGACAGCATTTTTTAAAAGAGTCCTGCCTTTTGCTAATTATATAAGCAGCAAGTATATTTAAAGCTGGGGTTTGGCCCCGGAATATATTTTGATTTACTGAACATAAAAAGAGGAGTGGGGCGGCCCTTCATACCCATGTTGGGTTGGTCCACAGAGGCACAGAGGCACCTTCTGCAGGTATGCAGTGCCAACAATAATTGCATTTCATTTATATTTCAAAAATTCTCTGTGGCTCCATGTTAATTTAGCTGATTGACTGTCTGTGACTGGTCAGTCTGCAGGACTGGAACAGAATATGGAACGCAGTGCCACTAAAACTCTAGCATCCGATGAAAGAAGGAAAAGGCAAGAAAGGAAATGGGGGAAGCAAGCACGCATTTAATGGACTTTCTGAGGAAACATTGACTTTCAGAATAAATCCCAGTGCAAGCTGACTTCTGTGTAGGAAAGGATCGCCTCATGCTAGAAGCCCGCTGCCTTAGGACACTCATTGGGAGCAAGTTGCATCGAACTCACTGACAGCGCAATCCTATGCATGTCTACTCAGAAGTAAGTTTCATTGTGTTCAATGCAGCTTACTCCCATGAAAGTGAGTATAGGATTGCAGCCTGGGACTCAGATCCACGTTATTGCGCGCAGACATGAGCAGCCCTCTGACTCTCCCCAAAGGCCTCCATTAGCTCGCGCAGCCTCCCGTCTGCGCGAAAGGCCCTCTTTCTCCAGCCAGACCTCCCTCAGTGTGGCTGCACCTGCCCGGCGGGAACTTGCGCCTTTAACGCCACATGAGGCGCCCCCCCGCCCGGAAAGTCATCTCGAGAGGGATGAGAGCATGGCGTGCGGAGCGGATCCAGCACGCAAAGAGCAGCTGCATCCTGTCAACGCGAGAGGCGGTGGGACGTGGCTGCTCCTGTAGGTTTCCGCTCACCGCCGGCTCTCAGGGGCATCGATGGGAGAGGCTCTTCTAGTGCCTCCGCCCATCTGCCGAAGCTCCACATGACCGCGGTGCTGGCGGGGCATTAGCGCTGCTTTCCCTGCGGCTCCTGCTTTCCATGAGTCTTGCGACTCCTTCTGAGCACGCCACCATGTTCACCCGGACTCCGGAGCCGCAGCAGACAGTTGAAAGAGCCGCATGCGGCTCCGAATCTGTGGGTTGCTGACCCCAGGCCTAGCCTGTAGACATGCCTGTATTGAATGAATAAAGAATAAAGAATGCTAGCACCTGGACAGGAGTAAGGTAGGTCCTTGTTTCAAGCCATGAGTTGTAATATTCATAGCAGTACTGATCCAGTCTTATAAGTGTAGCAGCTCATAGTAGTGTGCAATAAAATAATTTGCAACAGAAAAAAAAAACTTCATGCATCTGATGAAGACCACAACATCTTATGGCATGACAAATCCATTAGGGCACAATCCTACCAACTTTCCAACAATCCTACCATGCCAATGGGGGTGCACCACTTTCTGCAAGGGGGGCAATCACAGAGGCCTCCTCAATGTAACATTTGCCCCCTTACCTCAGGGCTGCATTGAGGCTGCATTGGCCCTGGAAAGTTGGATAGGATTGGATAGGATTGTAAAGACTTACAGTACTACAAGACTGTTCCTTTTTGTACAACAGATTAGCACAGCTCTCACTCTAGAATTTACATCTTTTGCTTTACTCTTCTCTGGAATACATGTGACTTGCCATGACAGACAGCGGACAACTTTTGCCTTACTTTATGCCACTGACAGCACAATCCTATACATATCTAATCAGAAGTAAGTACCATTGTGTGCAATAGGGTTTACTCCCAGGAAGGGGTGCATAGGATTGCAGCCTGGGTTATTTTTAATTCTTAATTTTAACTGTCCTTGCAGCACAGACCTCTTGATTCCATCTCCTTTCCAGTTAGAGGCAGTGACCCTTTCCCTACCCCTGGACATTGGCCAACACTTTATTCTTTGAGAGATCATAAAATACGGTGGCAATTTAAAAACTAATGTACTGGGGACACGATTAACTTTGCTTTATTACTGGTATGTGCATTTAGCATTATAATGCAATTCTCATAAATCATGGATTTTCCCCCATCTTTCTCTTTTTTTCTGTTTAGCTGTTTAGTTCCACAAGACGTTGCTGTAGCTTTATAGGAATAAAGCATTCTGAACACTGTCCAGATCCCTGTTGAACTGTACAGAGAAGGCTGCAAAAGAAAACAGTCTTGGACACAATCAAGGCCAACTTGCTCTAGGCACTGGAACCAGAGGGAGGCATTCAGGAACCAGGACTGCTGTCGCTGCCACCCATTTATGCAGTCAATTGGCACAGTTGAACGGGGCTGCTAGATTCTCATAACAGGAAGTAGAGGGAATCCTGTTTATTTTCTGTGGATTTAATTCATCTGCAGTACTTATTGTTGTGGCAGGGACAGCCCTTCTGGTTTTCTACTAGGATACCAGCGGAACTAGTACAGGGCTTCACAAACCTTTTTAAATCGCTCAGTTAGGACCCACCTAGCTATACATGCAATTGAGTTCCTACGGGGGGGGGGGGGGCAAAATGTTAGGTGTTGCAGAAGCCTGAGCTCCTGTGTAACGTGGCCCTTCCCTTCACCTCCAGAGCCATTCGTGGCTCAGAGAGCAAAGCCTCTGAGCAGGCTCTCCTAGCAGCGAATCGTATTGGAGGCAAGGGGAAGGGGCCCAGGAGTTTGGGCTCCTGCAACACTTAGTATTTTGCCCCACTTCTAGGAATGCCACTATTTATAAGACAAGTTTCACTTTACTAGCCACTCAAGCCACTAATTTTATATTTTTATCCTTTTTACTATGGTGAGGGCATCACCTGCTGGGGCATTTGTTGAACTCCATGTTCATCAGATAAGGACCATTCTGGTGGCCTTGCATCCCTCTTCACCGGCTTTCGATTAAAGCCAAGGCCCATTCACTTACTCACTAGTAAACATGTGTGTGCAGTTTGGTTTCACTTGCCATAGGGCTCAATGCATTTTGGCTGCTATCAGTTTCACAACCCACCAAAATTTGGGTTGCAACCCACTGGTGGGTCCTGACTGATAGTCTGGGAATCAATTGACTAGTATGATGTCACTTATTTCATTTTGTATTAAAATACGTTGATCTCAATCTCTGGGTACCCTGAAGTACCGTTGTTCCGCCAAATCCCATCCTGCAACAGAGAACTTAAAGTTAGGGAAGACAAGCGTTCTCCCAAATTCCCTGCCGGGCCTCCCCAAGGACCTCAATGCCCACATTAGGCTAACTAGTTTCCCCACAGAGCAGCCTCAGAGATAGGCAAGAGGGAGGAGGCTCAGTCACCCACTGGGCCTCCTCTCTTTCAGCAGCTTTTGTTTGGGATCACTGGCTGGTCAGCCTCCTCCAGACTGCCCTCATCACTGGCTTCACTCAAAATATCCCACCACCAAACAATAGGCAGCCAGCTTGTCCCAGCTACAACTGCCTCCTCCACTGGTGGCTCCAGGGGTGTGGCAGCCAAACAATTGTTTCCCACAGTCATTCCCCACAATAAGCTTACCTTAGTCAATCCAACTGTCCTTCCTTCAGTCCTTCCAACAGGTAGTCAGTCCATCCTGCACTCCATCCCAGGTACCATCCTCCAGTACCTATACAGCTTCTCCCTTCCAGCACCAACCCAGGTGCCTTCCTAGGACCTTCCCAGGTCCCATCCCAGATACCCACATCCCTTCTCCATCTCCTGCCTCCAGCTTTATACTGAGGCCAGCCAATCAGTGTCTGTTGCTAGGCAGGTTCTAGCATCTGCCATGCCCATCTGCACCTGTGCTGGCCTCCCTTCATAGCCGGAGAGCCTCAACAGCCTAAGTTGTGCTCCCGAGGCTTGCAAAACCTTCTGGGATTAACCCTGTAATCCCTGTCTTATCTGGACAAGGGGCCATTGCTGATACCATTCTTTCACTCCTGGGGGTAGCTCCTGCCTTTTCCAATACAACCCTGTATTGGAGACAAAAATTGTATTTGTGGGGAAAAAGAGAGAAGCTGAATGAAGCATAGGCCGCTGTGAGTTCCAGATGCCTCAGGATGTACAAACACGGTTCTGATTAGATTAAGGACCAAATCCAACTTCCCAGCCCCAGTGCAGCTGGGCCAATACTGCGTGCACTATATCCTTTGCTGGGGAGACAGTCATGAGGGCCTCCTCAAGGCAAGGGGATGTTTGTTCCCTTACCTTCGGGCTTCATTGTGGCTGCATTAGTACTAGAAGGTCGGATAAGATTGGGCCCGAAGTGTTATGCTTCTAAGTTAGGAGAGCCTGCTAAATCAGTATCAACCTGTTCACTATCCTCACCAACTTGCATGTATCCAGTTGCAGACCCAGCCAATGGGCCACCCCAGGGCAAAGAAGGAGGAGCACTGCCCCCTCCTCCGGCTCCCCACCCCTTGCCTCACACCTCCATGCCTCCATGCCATGCCATGCTCCATTGTGGAGCCATACAGGGGCAAGGGAATTTTGACGGTGAATCTCCTGGGGTTCCTGTGTTCACAAGAGCGCATTTCCCTTGTTTTCCCAGATTTTTCAAAGCAGCCATCTCTTCCCCTTACTCATGGCAAGTACGAGAAACAAGAGCTGAAAGTGGCTTTTGTTGATCTTTTGCTCTGTTGATCTTGTTGGAATCTTGGGGGTGGGGAGAGAGAACAGGGAGGGGGAAGCCTCCATTCTTTCTTTTGGGACAGCTAAGAGTGAGCAAAAAGAGGATCAGAGCCCCACTAATTAGTGCTTCGGTCTTATTTCCATGGGAGGAAGCCAGGTGTTCCCAAAGTGTGTGTTACTATGCCTTAAGGAGTTGTGGTACACTCACAGGGGCACTGTGGGATATCTCATATGATTTGGGCTCCGCCATCTTGGATCTCATGAGATTTCACAGCAGAGACATACTTGGCGCTCCCGCCCCTGTGCGTCGCTCGGTCATACCTCCCCATGCCTGGAATCACTCCATTTAGGAGCAATCAGGAGGGCAGGGGGGCCTAAAAGTGCGTGAGTTTTTCTGCACCACTGTGTCCAACCGCAGCCAGCGCCTGCCACACCTCCTCCCCCCACAGCAACCTCCCTACTCCTCTGTGTCACGAGATTCAAGATGAAGGTACGAGATTCAAGATGATCCAGAAAGAAGAAACTGCCAGCGTATTGGGACCCAGTTAAGTTTGGGAACCACTGGAGTAAGCCCTATTGCAAACAAGGGAACTTCCTTCTGCGTAGGCGTGCATTCTCTCTGTCCTGTCAGCTGACAGGATGACATCCTTGTGGTTTTCATAATGTGTCATTCAGCTCATAGTCCTTCCTATGAATGTGCTGAAGCCCAATTTACAGACAACTCACAAGTTTCTCTTTTCAGATTTGGTTTTCTTAGACTGATCCTGGAATGTTTATTATCCAAAGTGTTAGACATAAATGTGTGCGACAATTACATTAACATTTCCTTCCCTGGGAATTTGTTCTAGTTAGTAACAAATTAACATGTTTCACAATGCTGCTAACACCAAAACTAAGCCTGAAAGGGAATTCCCAGGGAACTGCTTCTTTTTCATTTACTGTGCAGTTGTAGCTCGAAAACACAAACACATCATGGTCCACAAGTGGTTTCCTTATGAGGGATCACTTAGTGCATTTCCTTTGTTCCTCTTTTTTCAAGACAAAATATTTTCTCTTTCTAAAAAGTCTTGTAATTTAATTAGGTGCTTTCACTGAAAATAAAATGTAAGTCCAACCTATCAATTCTATGTTTAAGCAAAGTTTTTTTTTAAATGTTGCTATTCATAAATGTCCTGTGCATATAGGAAATTGCATTAGCATAACAAAGTTTAGAAGAACAATGTGCAATTGCTCAAGTATTTAATGTCATGCTGTTGCACATTTTGCTTTGTTTCTAGGGGAATGTGGGCAGGTATAAAATTTGGATTTTTTCAAATGAAACACTTACATTCACACATTTGCCCCTTCTTATGTTATGCTGACATGTGGTCTCCACTGCAATGAACCTCTTTCCTATGTTGCTAGGTAATGTAATAAGGCAGTGGCTTCCAACAGAACCACAAGTGGTTTTCAACTGGCTCCTCCTCTGACCTAAAGGGCCATTGGCCGTGGCTTCCCATTATGGCAACAATCCTATACTATAGGATGGGGGGGGGGTTTGTGATGTTTCCGCATTTCCCTTGGTTGGTTTCCAAAGCCTTCCACAGCCAAGGCTCACAGTTTGGGAACCACTGCAACAAACCCTCAGTCAGATATGAGAAACACATTGCAGTTGCAAC
This sequence comes from Lerista edwardsae, assembly GCA_029204185.1. Classification (NCBI taxonomy): domain Eukaryota; kingdom Metazoa; phylum Chordata; class Lepidosauria; order Squamata; family Scincidae; genus Lerista; species Lerista edwardsae. Next base: position 13,101,827 of record JAJKFI010000032.1, read on the forward strand.
ATTTCTGAGAGGAGCCATAACAGGAACTCTTCCCAAACGGCCAGGACTTTGTTATTGCAGTGATATAGGCAACAGTGCAGCAAGAGCTCAACTGGGGGAACACATGGAGCGTCTTCCTCCACCTATTTGGAATTCTGAGGAAGGGACACACACACAGACATCCTTATTTACTGTCTCAAAGGTAAAGGTTTCCCCACGACCGAATGGTCTAGTCATGACCGACTGTAGGGGGCGGTGCTCATCTCCATTTCAAAGCCTGTAGAGCTGGCATTTTGTCCAAGGACAAGCTTCCGTGGTCATGTGGCCGGCTTGACTACACGCCGTGCACATGGAATGCCATTACCTTCCCACCAAAGTGATCCCTATTTATCTACTTGCATTTAGGTGCTTACGAACTGCTAGGTTGGTAGAAGCTAGGACAAGCAACGGGAGCTCACTCCGTCACGCAGTCTCGAACTCCCAACCTTCCGGTTGGAAAGCCCAGCAACAGCGGATTAACCCACTGCGCCACCACGTCCCACGTATTTACTGTCTTAGACCAGCATAAAAGAACAGGAAAAAAACCATACAGATAAACATCATACAGAACGTCAACGTCCGACAAATCATGAAAGTTAAACATAATAAATCATATCCTCTAAAATTTCTTCAGACATTAAAATATAAAATAGGCAATCCCACCCCATCTAATCCCTACTTTATGTCCTAAATCAAATCTCAAAACTAATTCTAACTAAAAAGTAAAACTAAGATCATCATTCTAATCCATAATTTAAACGTAGGAACTCCTCTACGTTCAGCCAGGCAAACCACACGTCACCCTCTTTTTCCTGATGTTTATCATGGCCCCGAAAAATTTGGCTACGTAATTTCAACATTCAAATCTAACAAGAGAAAGAGTCTATAATCTCGACTTGTGTAGCTCACTAATCCTTTCTGCAAGTGAACAATATGAAGTCTGAATATCTCTAGAATATTCACAGGTCAGCAGGACATGCTCAGTAGTTTCCATGTCATTTACCCCACAAGGGCATAATTGGTTTGCAAATGGGACCTTTCCGTAGAGGCCCTCTTCCACCACTGAGGGCAGCCTGTCACAGCGGGCCAGTGTAAACACCCATCTGTAGTATGCTATCTCCATCTGAGTTAGAAAGGGTACCGGGGCAATTGTGTATCTAAATTTTGAGGAACGGATGGTGCTCCTTTCCATCACCTTCAGAATACTATCTGGAGCAGGCATCTTAATGAAGCCTCAGCCTGCACTCTAAGAGAGGAGGAACTAGTGGTGAGAGTCATTGCCATGGCTACTCTTCATCGCCAACCATCCTCCACAGCAGCTGGGCCTTGCTTCTTAAAGAAAATGTGCATTCGCTTCAGAGGTAGCTTCTTTTCCTGGTTAGGGGAAATGAATTCTAACCGGAGGGCCTGCATATAGGTGTAGGAACCTCCTATGTGATGGTTCTTCCCCATCACACACACATTTGTCAATTTCACATCTTCCTGAAGTTATATGAGATGCAGGCATGGGAAAGGGCCACACAGATAACATAGAAATCTGGCTGTGGTTTTGCTCACTTAAGTGTGGGCACATATACTCTGTATAACTGTAGATTCACTTTCTCCTTTATCACATCCCCCAAGAGTGTTGACATTTAAAAACATATTCCAGGATGGAGCCCTAGATCCAGAGTTGAATTCTGGAGTCCACAGTTCCATGAGATAGTAGTCCAGAATAACCATTAAGTTTACAATAATTGGGAGCAGGAGCCTACAAGCCTACAAGTAACGTGAGAGATGCTTCGGTTTTACAGCCCTTTGAAACAAAATGTTTCATGAAACAGCTTTATTAGTGCACCTGGGCCTATTTAGATCTCTTTCTTTTTTTAAAGCAAACCCATAATGTTCAGCTTCTATGGAAAACAGAGGCCAGGATACTCACATTTTTAAAACTGTTATCTCATGGATTTTATCCTCAAATTGCCTTAACTAAAAAAGGTACATTTTCATTTATGTCCTTATAAAGGCAAAAGGAGTGCAGTTTATGAGCTGGTTACATAGATACCTATCTCCAAATAGCAAGCGCTCACGATAAATGAAGTCAGACTAGCCAAATGAAATCTGGATCTCATTGCCTGAAATAAGTCATTATACGGTGCAATTCCATGCATGTCTGCTCACAAGTAAGGGCCCAATCCTATCCAACTTTTCCAGCCCTGATGTAGCTGCATCAAAAGGATGTGCATGGCATCCTACAGTGGGGAAGCAGTCATGGAGGCTTCTTCGAGGTAAGGAAATGTACACTTATCTTGTGGCGGCATTGCAGCTGCATCAGAGCTGAAAAATTCGATAGGATTGGCCTGCCCGCCTTGCTGAGTTCAGTGGGACTCTCAAGTATGTGGGGATTGGATAGCAGCCTTATGCAAGCGATGCAACTGTTATTTCATAAAGTAACAGGCAGCCTAATCCTTAGGAACAGGCTGGAGATCTCTTTGGAGTAAAGGGATATTTGTCCCCGTTCCCATTATCCCAGCCTGCCCAATGGGGCTACTTGAATCTGTGCCAGCTATTTAAAGCCGGCAGGCCAAGGAAGGGGGTTAGGATATGGTGGAGGCCTGCTCTGCTTATCCCACCCCTTCCCAGACCTGATCCACTCTCCGTTCTGCTCTCCCTGCCCTGAAGCACCCCCTTCCCACCTTGATTCCACCCTAACCCACCACCCCTGCACTGCCCGGTGCATCTCTGACCTCTGCCAGCAGCTGATTTACTGGATGTAGCATTGACAGGGCAGCGCAGGCAGTGGTGTAGCTATTGAAAGTGTAGCCCAGTGCAGAGGGCAAAATCTTGCCCCTGAAATGACATCACAACAGGAAGTGACGTCACAGTCGTATTTTCATTTTCTGGGGTTTTTGGCCGTAACTTTTGATAGGAAGAAAATATTACACATGTATATTACATATACATGTTTCATTGCATTCTGCATTAGATTACTTTCCAATATTTATAACAGGATGATTTTATTCATACATATCCAGGATTTTCACCATGTTGGCCACTAGTGTCAAGCTTAGCTTGTTGCCCCCCTAAAGCTTGTTCCCAGGTGCAATTGCACCCCCTGCTCTTCTTTAGCTATGCTCCTGAGCGCAGGCTTCCCTGCCAGCATTGCTTACACTCTGGGTGCTGCAAAGGTGCTTTATGGTATGTGTGACCATCTAGGCTGGCTCAGTGGCAGGTTTGGATTGTGCTGTATATTACATTTCATCGTTTTTCTCAGCATTCTTTTTGAAATAAAATCAGTATATAAAAACAGGTAGTTTTGGTTGTGTAATCTGAAGAGTGTTAATTCCGGGCTGCCCCTAGGTATAACCACCAGCACTAAGCACTCTCAAGGAAACAGACCTGAGGGAAAGAGTGGGGAGAAGAGATAACCAGGATGGAAACTGTCATGTATTTTTCTAGGAGCCTGCCGATAACATTATTTCGAATTGCTCTTGGTTTCTGGTAGCTGAATGGGTTAGGAGATGTGGATTGCAGAAGTGAGCAGTTTCCACGGGTGCTTTCATTCCCTTCTGGTCTAGCAAGCTTCCTGCTGTTTGCCCGCAGGCTTTTGCCTGATAGAATGGCTTTAGCTGTTCACATCTTCCTGGATTCCACAGTGAAAGATTTGTTGCTGCTCTCGCATACGAACCCTGTCGATTCGTTCTAACACATGAAGGGTCAGTTCACACAGGCATTTTCAGTACTGTGCGGACATCAGCCCTCTTCACATTTTAAGATGCTCCTGCTTCTCCTCTGTGCGTGTTCATCGCATGCGAAAAAGGCTCATGCCATATGCGATCATGACCTGCAACTGTGACCGACAGCCCAGTCTTATACTGGGGCAGTGCTAGCAGTCTGCACGCTGCCCCAAGAACAGCCGTCGTAAACATGCTGGCAGGCACATTGTGGTGGCCGCCAGACAAACGGTTCCAGTGGAGAGGGCAGCACAACTTGGTGCTGAGCCTTGGCACTAGTGGGAGCAGCAGCTGGACAGTGCTGCGGTAAGGCTCCCACCCAGGGGTGGGAAGGTGTTCTAGGTCAGGGGAGAGCAGGAGGAAAGCAAGAAGCAAATGAAAGTGGGTGGGGGAGGGTGGGCTGGAGGGTGGTTCAGGCCTGGGAGGGGGGCAGGGATGGCAGCAAAGGCTGTCACCAGATTCTATTCCCCTCCCAAGCCTTGGAGCCTGATACAAGTCTCCTTGGTTCTGTGCCAGCTAAATGGGGTTCTACATGCAGTAGGAGTGTTTCCTTAGCCCTCCAGGAGACCTCCAGCTGCTTCTTTGGATACAGGATACAGTGGTGGCCATTTTGGCACCCTGTACTATAAAACGCCAGGGGAACACAGGATTGGGCCCTAAGCCATCATAGATTAAACACTCAGGCTGCAATCCTATACTCACTTTCCTGAGAGGAAACCACACTGAACACAAATGAGACTTTTGAGTAGACATGCATAGGATTGTGATGTCTGTGACAAAATACACAGTCTTTTTAACGAAGGTTCAGTGAGATATTTAGCTAAGAATCATTAAAAGATGAATAATGGAGTGATGGGAGATCACTTGGTATGTGTGTCTTGGCATGTGTAAATCCACAGCGCGGGTCAGCAATAGGGGAAGGGGTGGATGGATTAGGTCTGGGAAGGGGGCAGAAAAGGCAGCAGTGGCTTACTTTAAAAAAAAATTAGGGCCCCTTTATAACATATGCTCTGGGCTCCAAGATCACTGCAGATGGTGACTGCAGCCATGAAATTAAAAGACGTTTACTTCTTGGGAGAAAAGCTATGGCGAACCTAGACAACTTAATCAAAAGCCGAGACATCACCCTGCCAACAAAGGTTCGTATAGTCAAAGTGATGGTTTTCCCAGTAGCAATGTATGGCTGTGAGAGCTGGACCATAAGAAAGGCAGAGCGCTGAAGAATAGATGCTTTTGAATTATGGTGTTGGAGAAGACTCTTGAGAGTCCCCTGGACTGCAAGGAGATCCAATCGGTCAATCCTCCAGGAAGTCCAGCCTGATTGCTCCCTGGAAGGACAAATGCTGAAGCTGATGCTCAAGTACTTTGGCCACCTCATGAGGAGAGAGGACTCTTTAGAAAAGACCCTCATGCTGGGAAAGATGGAAGGCAAAAGGAGAAGGGGGCGGCAGAGGATGAGATGGTTAGATAGTGTCACCGAAGCAATGAACATGAAATTGGGTGAACTCCGGAAGCTAGTGGAGGACAGGGAGGCCTGGCGTGCTGTGGTCCATGGGGTCGCGAAGACACGACTTAGCGACTGAACAACAACAACATAACATATGCTACAGACCTCGCAGCAGCTTAATCTGGCCCTGGTTTGAACTGTAGTACACTTGGCACCATCTCAATAAAGCCACAATGAATGAAAGCAGTTGAAATCCAAGTTCCCCAGAGGAACTGCTTAGTGGAGCTCTCTTCCTTTGAAAGGCTGTCAATTTTGCTCAGGAAAAGGAGCGGCGTGAGGATTGCCACAGCCAGTATGGCATTGGTCCAGCCAGAAAAACTGTGTTCTATTGGATAAACAGTACTGGGATCTGCTATATCCAATTCTGACAAGACTCTAGCAGAGAACCAGCAGGGTCTGCCCTGGCTCTACCTCCTTAGGAGTTCTGCGTAGGGACCATTATCTTCCAAATCAAAAGTTGGCAACACTGAGCAAGGGCTGCCATGTCCTGGCTTGCCTTCTGTATCATGTAGCAATGTTTTAGCACTGCTCTAGGAAGTTCACGGACGAGCAGCCCGAGCAAAGCAGCTGGATTCTGAATGAATGGATGTCAAGGGCTATTATTGAAGGGATAATGGGAAGGAGTTGTCTGATGACACCCATTCTCGCTGGGCGACAAGCTACTACTGTTCTAGCAGCTGTCTGGACTGGAGATGAAATATACACTCTTTCTCTGGCTCAGAGGCAAACAGTGCGAGCAAAGGGAAGGCCCTTTGCATTTGAAAGCTGACGCACACATTACAATGTATCAGATGATACTGTGGACAATGCGGAATTGTTAGCCCTTTCCCTGAAGCTCTTTTGAAAAAACACAGGGCTTTTAAGGGGCAGGGGCTTAGCTGGGGACCTCACAGAGCAGAGCTGGTTCACAAGCTACCCAGCTCAGTTGGAGCAACATCTTGCAGCCTGTCCAGCCTCCTGTGATAGCAAGGCAATGTTAGGTGGTTGAGGTTTGGCGGTTGGTTGGGTATTTCTACTTCAAACTGCAGGACTTGTGATGGTCAGAACTGGCAGAGGTGTGTCCTCTGTGGAGTTGGGAGCCAGGATTACTTGTCTGGGGCTCATTGCAAACAGTATCTAATCTGCTGAGGGGGGTTGGGTTCAAGCAGGAGAACTTGCATCCACAGACGATGGTTTAATGGTTAATAAAATTGTGATGCTTTGACCCAAACAGGAGTCTTGAGGCTTTATTGGATGCGAGGTCGAAGGATCATTTCAGATGGCAGGTGGGGAACTGCATTTTTGAATTTTACCCTATATTAAAAAAACAACAACACGTCCTTACATTTGATAAAGTAGCACCTTTGGGAGAAAGATTTAGCATAGCAACTTCCCTGGTGCGTTAGATCACTACATGTGTGGTGCAGTGACATGCAGTGTGTGGTTGAAGGTGAGAAAGAACTGCCCCATCAGAGTTCTTTGAAAAGTGCCACCACCAGTACTATAGTGGCTGTGACCCCGCAAACACAACCCACAGGCTCCAGATGCTCAGAGTCCATGGGTGAAGTGTTTGCATTTCCACAGCGTTGGTGGCACTTTTCAAAGATCTCCAGTGGAGTGGTTTTGCCTCAGCTTCCACCCCCGCACTGCACGCTGCGGGTGTGGTGCTATTTGTGTGACGGAACACAACAATGCAGAATGCGCATGCCCCTTGTAGATTGAAGTAGTATATTCCAAATTCTACCCGGTCAGTCCACCACCACTTATGTGTAGTTCAGCACAAAGAGAGATGCTTTCAAAAATGTGAAGAAAATAAGAGCACCTCAGCTATTGCCGATCTGAGTTTTCTTTCCCCGCATTTTTGCTTATTTTTTTCTTTGTGTGTGTGTGTGTGTGTGTGTGTGTGTGTGTGTGTGTGTGCACGCACGCGGGCAGTGGAAAAAGTTGTGAGACCCTTCTGTCTGCTGTACAATCTTTGTGTTTATGAGAGGAAGATAACAGTGGAACACAGTGGAACATCTAGGCAATGCATTTCTGGTTCTCTCTTTTGCAGGTCTTTTCTTTCCCAATTTATGGTGGTCTACACTGCAGGTAGCCATGTACGTGGAAGAAGACTTAAAAAAAATTCCCATGGGAAGTTCCCTTTTTGATTTGGGAAAATCAAAATGCCTACCACACTTTCAACAGTGGTCTAAGAGCTCCACATGTGCTGCCCTATCCACAAAGGAAATCATGCTTCCAAAATTGCCCCTCCACAGGCCACCCCATTTTCAGAGACACCGTTGAAACAATCCTGACCACAATTTGAGCTGGGGCAGGCCCCCCAATTTGGAGTGTTACGGCACGTTTGCGCCAACCTGGGAGTCGACTGGGCTGGTGCAGAGGTCTGTGATGCGTCAACAAGGCCAGATCCAGCCCCAGTGCTGGCCAGACGGGTATGTTTGTGCCTGCGGGCTCAGGCCAGAGCAGAGGGTGGGTCAGGGTGACAGAAGGGTGGAACGGAGGCAGAGGGGGGCATTTTTGGGTGGGAGAGAGCAGGAGATGGAGAGCGCCTGGGAGGGGGCAGCATCAGTAATGATAGCATGTACCAAATCCTAACCCCCGTCCTCAGTTCAGGATAGGATTTGTGCCAGCGAAATAGCCCCATAAGGCAGGCTGGGGCTTGACACAGGGTAAGGGGAAAATATCCACTTACCGTAAGGTGACCTCCAGTCAGCTGCTAACCTGGATATAGCCAGGACACTGTGGCTTACCTCTTCCAGTGCAGGCTAGGATTGCGTCCTGATATGGTGAGCAGGGTGGTTATTGGATCAGTTCTACTCCCAACCTCCCCTTGTGCAATCTACCTCTCCATTCTGTATCAGTCTCCAGTCCTAAAATGAACGCACTGTGTACATCTTTGTACTGAAGTCTTCTCAGTCCCACTTTTGGCAGGAAGCGAGTACAGCCTCTGCTGTTACATAAGGCAGCAGCAACAATGAATTTGGAATGAGGTTATAAATATTCAGAGATCTAAAAATTGCTAGCGCTGTCTTTCTTTAAACCACTGTCATTTTTGGTCCCATGCAGTTCTTGACATTAATATTCACGGAAATCATTACTCTGCTGTGTTTTGTTAAGACAAAAATTAAAAGAGATCCCCTGGGGAAAAAAATAAAGAAATAAAAAGGATTACGGAAATTAAATCATGGGTTAGATAACATTGTTATTAGTAACCACTTTGAATTTGACGTTTTGGAATTGTATCTTACTTAGAAAGGTAATTCAATCGTATATGTAGCTCTGCTTTGTTCCAAATTGAAAGGTAGGGTGTTGTTTGTTTGTTTTTTTAATGCTTTTAGCTAGCAGAATAAATAGAGTGCAGTCTCAATCCATCAGGACTGATACAAATCCATCATGAAAATTATAGATGCTGCTAATTGATTTCATTGTCTGTAAACATTCTTTTATATAATACTAAATAAAGAGAAATCGTTGTGACAAATCAGCATCCTTTGCCAAGAAATCCCTGAGGTGATGTACACAATAAACATACATCTCATTGTCATTGACCTTTACTGATAATATATGTTTGCTTATTACACTGGGTCATCCATACATTATCACCCGCTTGTGAAGGCATTTCTCCAAATCTTATCCAGAACAACAGGGCAAAGTTATAACACTGCCTGGGAAACGGAAGTTTAAATGTTGTCCTCAGTTGCAGACCCAGCCAAAGGGTTGCCCAGGGGCAGAGGAGGAGGAGGAGCCCCTTCCACTGTTTCTCCGCCCCTGTGGCAGGGGAGGGAGGGAGGGAGGGAGGGACAAAACTGCTTGCTTTTCTGAGAGGCGAGCTGCCTCGGCACCACCCTCCTCCCACCCCAGCAGAGCTGCACCTGGGGCTTTTGCCCCCTCCCACAAAATGTTAGAACCGCGACTGGTTGTCCTGTTACCATGTTCCATGAATATGCATTTTTCACAAGATGTATTGGTCTTCCTTCCTTATAGTCACCAGTTAATCTTTAAGCATTCATTGGCAGTGTAAGTCTCTAAGCTGGAACGCCACAACAACTAGAATCAGTGTGCACTAGGGATATGTGCAACAGCCCAGGGAAACATCTTTGGCCTCACTGAGACTTTTTGCTTACATGAAATGTTGCTCAGATGGCTACAGATCAGGAACCTGAAAACCTGAACATTTCACTTGGAATGAAATGCAGTTGCAATTCTGGTTCTGGACATCAACTTTCCAGCAGGGCAGTGTTTTGTCACTAGTAGCCCCTGACCTCCTTGTCTGCAGGGGGGACTCCACACATGCCTAAGAGCTCTGGGTATGCAGAGCGACTGAATCCTGTTTTTGTTCTCTCTTTTTCCTTCCAGAGTTCCTTTAATGAGAATGGAAAATCATCTAATGCGCTTGTGACAATGTTGCTCCATAACAGGATTTCATTTGGCATGGAATCTGATAAATTAACCATAGTGGGACCTCCATTTATGCACGCATATTGTATTATGAATGGATATATTTTTGCTGTGGGCTGCCATATTTTCATTAGGAATTAAATAAGGTATTGAATTCTGCTATGGTGAATATCAAGGAGGATTGAGGAATGTGAAGCTGAAATCAATATCTTCTTTAAGAAGCAATGAATCTTGATAGAAGCAAGGGACCAATACTAGCACTGTTCATTCTGCTGTGGATATTTTCATCTGAAGTTTGGCATCAGGAAATGTCTCTTGTTGTGGGCAATAAAGATAGGAGACAGCTTATTTTCCAATCCTCAAAGGGCTCTGAGAGCACCAGATGCCAGCTGTACTCTAGGTAAAAGTGAGCAAAACTTCTTTTTAACCAGTGAAACCATCTTTCAAAAGACAAAATACAAATTATACCAAAGAGACCTGCAAGCTAAGGCTACAGCTTCTTCCTTCCAATCACAAAATGAAAATCAGCACCCCACCGCCCTTGTTGGCCTTCCAAAAACCACAATCTCGGCTCAGCTTGCTTGCTAGGGAACTGGCTTGGTATTTATGAGCTTTCAAAGTGAGCATTCAGGAACAGGCTCCAATCTTATTGTTGAGTTTCAGATCTGGATGAAGGCCAACATACATTTTCGAGAAAAAAACCCCAAGAGCCTTGACCTAAATGGCAGAGCTCAGCTAAAACCGCCTTAGATTTGTTTTAACTTCTGTTATTGTCCAAATCATGTCCCATTTTTAGCAACTCTTTAACCGCCTTGCAAAAACCTATCTATTTTTTGTTCAAGTTCTGGACACTAATTAAAAGCTCAGACAAAACTGTGTGAAATCCCCAAGGGCTGGTTTTTAAGGCTGCAGGAAATATACAGTCCTCAAAGGCCACGTCAACGGGATGATGAAGATTCATGAACGGAGCCTGATTCTAATCAGGCTGTAGCATTGACAGAGGGGTTTACCCTTCACCCACAGTATTTCCCTGACAAAAGTCACACACACACACACACACACACACACACACACACACACACACACAC
>JAJKFI010000032.1:13146273-13185686 GCA_029204185.1 Lerista edwardsae
ATTGGGCAGAGACAGGGTGGCCTGAGGACGTGCGCGCGCGCGCGCACACACACACACACACACACACACACACACACCCTTTTTGTATGGCCAAAGTAGAACGAATTGGCCTCAATATTAAAGCAATTAAGGCCTGTTAAGGATACATTTTTGGCTGTAACCAGCTCCTGGCATGTAATGAATGCTCTAGTCACAGCCAAGTGAACAGCAGGGGTTATAGGCAAGATATTGCTATCTTTGTGGGTGCTTGCTGGAGCAGATCTCTTCCAACCAGAAGGGCATGATTCGATGGGACACTTCCTGGGCTCAGTGCCCAGATTCAGGGGAGCTTGGGAAATTTGCCATATGGACCTGACTAAGGGAAAAACCACATCTCCCAGTTTGACTAGCCAGAAAGCTTCAAAGGTCACTGGCAAGATTTTTCTGTCCATATGGGCACGCATTCAGGCAGCTCTGCAATCTGATCTGTATCTCCCATTATAATTGCTGTTGCATCTGATGACCAGCAAGTTGCATATTGCCTCTGTTTCTGGAAATATCCTGTTCCTTTCAGTCTAATTGGATTTCTGACCCCCTGCCTTTTCCCTGGTTTATTTGTCTAGCGTGTCTTGAACTGCTGTGTTGTGCCTGGGGAATTGGCGCGTTGTATTGCTTCATGAAACCCCACTGGCTTCAGTGTAGACTGGACAACTGCTGAGTTATGGCCATGAACATAACCGTAACAGCACCAGCATTTATGCAACACATTTCAAGCATGCCAGTCATTTCACATTCAGTAATCCAGTTGGCCAATATTATTATCCCTATAATGCAGATGAGGGATACATAAGAACATAAGAAGAGCTCCTCTGGATCAGGCCAAAGGCCCATCTTGCCCAGCTTCCTATATCTTACAGTGGCCCACCAGGTGCCTCGGGGAGCACACAAGGCAACAAAATGCCTGCGTCCTGTTGCCACTCCCTCGTACCTGGCATTCTGAAGCAGGAGCAAGATCATGCAGCTGCAGCTGGGAGGCTTATGTTACGAGTACAACCCAATCCTTTAAAGCTTTAGTTCCACTGCACCTGTCATTCAATGAGGCTTATGAGGGTTCCTCCTCCCAGGTAGCAATGGAGCCCACATGCTCGCTAGGAAGGAATTGCCTCCTGGGCCCCCTGCCTCCTACATCCCCCCCCTCCCTGGGCTTTTCCAGCCAATTCTAAGGCAAAAACCCTTGGGCTTGTCCTTCTGCCCTCCCTTGTCCAAAGAAAAAAATCAGACCATCCATCCTTAGTCCAGTGATCATCCATTCCTTCAGAGATTGACAAGAGAGCCCGCTCCTCCCTCCCTCCCCCACCTGCTGCTCAATGCAAATGAAAAACATTAACACTTTCCTGCCTCCTGGCTGGAACTGTCAGCTTCCAGATGGCCCCACGAGGTCTTTCATGCTTCAGAAAAAAGGTAAGCAAACACACCCAGACTCATGGGTTCTCAGACTCAGGGGTTTGCAGACTTGAGTCATGCCCGGGTCCTTGACATGTGTGACCCGGTGTACACGAGTCAGCAAAAAACACATTTTCACAACTCTAACTCAAGTCGCAAGAATCAAGTTTCTGTCCCTAGTATATTCCCATCATTTCCAATCTTCTTTTAAAGGCTTCTAGGCCAGACACTATTACCACATCCTATGGCAAGGTGTTCCACGGATTCATTACACGCTGGGTGAAGAAATATTTTCTTTTGTCTGTTCTAACTTTCCCATGGCTCGATTTTTGTGGATGTCCCCTAAGAGACAGTGGCTTGTCTACAGGCACCCAGTGAACTTCATACCACATGAAAGTGCCCTTTCAGGGGTAGTGTCGAGGAACAGCTGGCTGAGGACAAGTCTGGCACTGACAAGTCTGACCCACGAACTGTTGGCAGTGATAGCTCCCAGTGTGCTTGGAGGGGATAAGAGAGTTATGGGGGCCTCAGTGAAGGACTTGCCATATACTGAGTCAGATCATTCTACCTAGTGTAGCATAGTCTACCATGTCTGCCAGTGGCTCTCCAATGCTTCAGGCAGGGATCTTTCACAATCTGCTATGGATCTGAAATCCATTTAGCTGGATGCCAGACATTGACCATAGGACCAGCATGCAAAGAACATCCCCATTCATGTACTCTATGTAAACACATGCTAAGCCAAGACCTTCTTTCTTAGGGCAAGGGTCTGTCCCAGCCCTGCTCAATGGGATTCATTTTAGGACCCCAAAGCTAGGGATTGGGCATTGCTAAGGATTGAATGGGGATGTTCTGCATGAAGACCGTATGCTCAGACACTGGACTATGCCCTTCTGGGCAGCCAGTTTCAACCATTGCGCTCATTTTGGTTAAGGTGCCCCAAAGCTTTCCTGGGGGCTCAAAAAGGCTCTGTGGAGACATGCTCTGATTGACAAATATATTCCATATCCTGTGAAATTAGATGGTGTGTGTGTTCATGAAATAGCCAGTTACACAGAACCTCAGACCAGGGTATCCATCAGTATCCGCCATGCTCACTCTATCCTCTGTTTCCCCATCATATTTATCACTGCCTGTGTTGCTGCTGCTCGCACAGGTGTGGGCGTGCTCTCCATGGAGCTGCCACAGCATGCAACTTCTTTTTTTAAACATTGTTATTATTAAAGAATTTTCTCTCTTGCATTATAAAACAGAAAAAAAGTTTGTTTTTTTAAAAAAAACACCCAAGTGCATGATATGCAATTGCCAGCTCTTCGGTGTTGAACAAGAAACTTTAACTACCCTGCCTAGGGATGAACTCGCCCAACCCCGAGAAAGCTGCTGCCTTCATCCCACCCAAGCCAAGGAATGCCATCCTAGAGATGTAGACAGGCAAGGCACCAGGTGTGCCAGATCCAGTTGTGCCACTTCTGACTTGACCAATAGATGCTGCAAGTCCTGTCGCAGATGGGATTCAGCATCTGGGGACCGTGGGGGGGGGAGAGGGTCTGGATGAGCAGGTGCAGATAGCAACAATGGTTAAAAGTGCTGTCACTGGCTAGGAATTATCATAGGCAGGACTAGAAGTTTAGGCCATGTAGCCAAGGTCCTCAGCCAAAGAAGGCCCTGATTCAGGCATGCAAGGATGTAGGCCGACCTGGCCTGAAGGAGAAAGATAAGGGCGGTTCCTCAACCCCCTTCTCTCTTGGCTCAGAAGGTCATTCTTGATCCACCCTGAGGCCCAAAGTGATGACGTATCGTGATCAACTCCAGTGATGACGTATGGACCTTGTTGGTCCAGATGGTGGTGGTGGGGCCTCCCCACCACAGGCACCATATATTCTTGTATGTCATTCGATAGGATTTATTTCCATCATTTTCATGCAGGTTATTAGAGGCGCAGTGTCAGTAGAGTGGACCTGACTTATGTACCACTTGTCAAAATCTCTTTGATGCATTGGACATGGTCCATCACTGCCTTAGGTCTTCATGAGTCTGTCCTCAGATGGTTCCCTTCCTACCTAATTGTACTTTCGAGTTCTCCACCAAAGGAGGCTCTTCCGCTACTTTCCCCCTCTCTGTTAGAATCCCTTGCCCTCCTGTTATTATTTCTCTGCACACTCTCTGTAGGTCATCTCACCAAGTCTCATGGCTTTCAGAAGCATTTATCCACTAATGATATCCAGCTCAACAGCACCTTCTCCCTCCATTCAACCTCACATTTCTGTCTCTCTGACCCTTCTGCTTGGCAGCTTCACTGTCATCTCAGACTTAATACAGTATGTCCAAGACAGAGCTTCCCATCTTTATCACAAATGCCCCTCTCCTTGGACTCTCTCCTTCTCAATTGACAATGTCACCTTCAACCTGCTGAGCAGGCTCGAAGCCTTGGTTTTATCTTCAATTTCTCTCCTTCCTTCCTTCCTTCCCCATATCCGGTGTGCCACCAAATCATTGTATCTCTCTTCAACATTGCCAAACATGTCCCCTGCTCTGTTCCCTCAGCAAAAACACCAGGTCATGCCCTGGTCATCTCTTGCTTTGATGACAGCACTGGTCTACTGCTGGCTTACCTCAGCCCCCTCACCTTCATCCAGCGCTCTTCTGCCAAAATCATTCATCTCCTTTGTTGTCCTGATCACATGAGTTGTCCTGATCATTTGAGGGATGCCTCTTCTGTTACTTTGCTCAAGCCCACCTTTTTGATGACGCCTTTGGCACTGCCACCCCTTATTTTCCTTACCGTGCATGCTGCAAAGGGCCAAATCCTATCAAACGTTCAAGCACTGTTGCAGTCAGGCTAATGGGGTTTGTGCTGCATCTTGCAGTGTAGGGGAACTCACAGAGGCCTCCTCAAAGTAAGGGAGTGTTTGTTCCCTTTCCTCAGGGCTGCACTGCAGCTGTACTGGTACTAGCAAGTTGGATAGGATTTGGGCCTAAGCCTAAGTACATGAAACTGAAATAAATTCTCCATTTACTGTGATACTACTGGTCTCTCCTTCCTCTGACTGTGAGCTCCTTGGGGCAGGGATCCATTTTTCTCTTCTGTCATAAAGTGACATCACATACAACACTGATTGTGCTATGACAACAATGTTGATTCACCTCTAGGCTAACCGGTATTGTTATGCACAGCAGCACACAGAGAGTTTTCAGCCAGGTCTCTGTGTTGCTCTTGTCTTATTTATTCTGCAAAGTCTGCTTCATTATGCATCATCATGACTCGATAAAATCGATAAGAGCTTCCTGAGAACATCGTAAGTCTGGTTTGGTTCAACTCCCCAAAGGAAAAAAAAATTAGCTGCTAAATTAACATGCATTGCTGGAAACAAAAGTGTGTTTGCGAATTACAAAGATAGTTTCCAAAACTATCCAATCTCCCCAAAAATCCATTGTGGGACTCTTGCTGGCTGTCACAATTTGAATACAGCTTTAAGGAAAGGTTTGAAAAAGCATTGCTCTGAATAATCATTTAGTGGCATCATTGCCACCTTTTTATACACAGAAGTTCTATGCCCTTCAGCAACTTCATGAGAGGCAAAAATAAGCAGGGGAACCTAGCATGGCACAGATATCAACTGAGTCATGAGAAGAGTTTCACTGGTTGGTTTCTTCATTTCTAATGTTTGTTAAAGTCATGGCATGGCCTCTCTAAGTAGGGTGGTGACCCTACATTACTCAGTTAAATCGTGAAATTATCCTCCCAACATCTATTTAGGAGACCAAAGCTTCAAGTTTGCATACATACTAGAATACAGGTATCGTGACTTGAAATCCTTCACAACTGTAAACACTATGACTATCCAGCAATTATACAGCATGCAGCTGATTAAGCACTATTTTAAAATGACTAAAACATTGCTCTGATTGACTAAATTTGCATGTTGCCAAAACCCTGTACAAAACCTTGTGCTTTTTTAAAAAGAGAAGTGTGAAATAATTTACAAAAAATGAAAGCTACCACTGGTTGTTAGAAGGAAAGGTCACTTTTAATATTTCTTTTTCATTTCTTATAACAGTAACAGCGAGAAACCAAAATAGCCTCATAAAGAAAAGAGAAAAGCTCAGCTCCAACCAATTAAATTATAGTTGAAGAATCTACCTATGAAGCTGATTGAAATGTGCAAATCTACAATTACCAAGTGAATGTTCTGGCCTATTCCCATGTGGTGATGATTACCACCAATGTCATGCTTGCTACCACCATGTCCACTAAGCCCAATTTCTCTAAGTCACAGGCATCACCATGTCTCTAAGCCCAATTTAGAGCGCAATCCTAAACTGGAGTTAGGCTTGCATAAACTAAACTAGCAAAGTTTGGCCAGCACAAGGGCCACCATAAGGCGTGTTTGGACTACTCTTGGAGTCAAGGAGGATGACTCTCGTCTGTGTGCTGGCCTCTCTGACTCTGAGAGTGGTTCAAATATACTTTACAGTGGCCCTTGTGCTGGCCAAACTTTGCTGGCTTAGTTTATGCTGGCCTAACTCAGTTTAGGATTGCGCCCTTAAAGTGCTGGGAAAGCCCTGGGGCAAGAGTATCTGAAGGCCTCTCTTTTCCCACCCTGACCGACTCATCTGCTAAAATCTTCAGAGAGGGTCCTTTGTGTGCCCCTCAACTGAAGCAAGATGGGCAATAGTGAGAGGAATAATAATAATAATAATAATATTTATATACCGCCTTTCTTTTGTCATTAGATTGCTCCTCTGACTTTAATTCAAGGCGGCTTACATAGGCAGGCTTTATTTCTCTAAACCCCCAAGGGTGTTTTTTTTTTACAAATTACAAAGAAGTTATGTCTTTCAAGAACTACAACAATATACAGATGGAACTTTCATGGTCTAGTCCTTCTTTCTGGCCACACGATTGCCTTCCTGCTGGCTGATAGACGGTTTCTCTGCTCCCACCAAAGAAACAGCTGGCCCAGCAGAACTCCTCTTTCACAGGCAGCTGGAGACAGCTCAGCTCTTATCAGTCGCAATTCTCAAGGTCTGCTGCTCACGGAAGCTTCCAGTGATCTCGAACGGGCGACCTTTGGATCTTAGCTTCAGGCAAACGGAAGCCTTAACCCTCTCGACTAAACCTCCTGATAAGGAAGAGTCTTATCTGTGGCAATCCCATCCACTTGGAATTCACTCCCAGGGAAATTACCATCAGCCCCTCCCTGGACACTTCCTGATGGGGCTTGAAGATTTTTTTTAAGATTTCAAATGGCTTTTGGTGGTATGTAGGGTGGGAGGCAGGGATATCGGGAAGGATCTGCTGGAGTTTCTTACTATCTATGTCTATAATTTCTATCTATATAATATTTCTAGCTATATAATTATAGTATATTTCTATCTATATAATATATGTAGTAATATATAATTACTATCTATGTCTTCAACTGCTTTTTTTAGGTTTTTAAATTAACATTACCAAAGGTAACATATTGCAATATTACTATACATGTTTTATTACATTGTTGCAGACCACCTTAGGTGCCCGGTTTTGTTACCTAGGGAAAGACAGTATAAAAATAAAAATATGCAAATAAATAAGTGATGGTAGGTCTCACCCTATTTTTGCATACATTGTTTCAGGTCTTGGCTTGGACTATTTGAACAAATTCAAAATATGGTTTCAAAGGGAAGACGTGAGCTTCTTTTCTTTTGGCATTGTTTTAACAGCATTAAGGAATTCATCTTGTTTAATGAATTCAGGATGTCACCCACCTAAGGTAATACGAAAAATTATATTGCTTGCATGGATCTCATTTTATGGTGAAATCAGAGTATTTTTGTCTGTTAGAGAGAGTGAAGTGGACTGCCTCAGCTGTCAGATTCTGAAGTAGTAAGAGGCATCAGATTGTCAATTATTCACTTTTTTATTATATTTGTTGCCATCAGTGGGGGACATTATTTGTATTTTCTGTCCCAAGCATCAGAATGTCTTGGACCATTTCTGCAAAGCCCCTAATGCTCCAGGAACTCTATCCCATAATGTTATTGCATCAGCTGGTGATTGCTCCTATAAAAGGAACAAAGTAAAAGATAACTGGAGCTGTCACTTAGAGCGCAATTCTAACCTGGATTTCAGCCAGCATAGTTAGGCCAGCAAAGTTTGGCTGGCACAAGGAACAATGTGAAGTATGTTTGGACCACTCTCAGTATCAGAGAGGTCAGCACACAGATGTGCGCCATCCTCCCTGATTCTGAGAGTGGTCCAAACACACTTTACGGTGGCCCTTGTGCTGGCCAAGCTTTGCTGGCCTAACTCCAGGTTAGGATTGTGCTCGTAATTTCATAATTCCTTCTCTTGGGAAATAAACCTTGGAAAATAGGAGGTGAATGGTAGAACCCCACAGATTCTACTCTGCCTGGGATTTTAATCCATGTTGCAGAAAAATGTTTTCATCCTGCAATCCTGCTCCCTCCCACTCACAGATCTCCAACCCCTTCTCCTCCACCCTTCTCCACTCCCTTCTCCCACCCACCTACCTTCTCGTAGCTCCATCAGCAGGAAAGAGGGAAGGAGATCCCTCTTTCCTCTCCCGCCCCCCACCAATTGCTACAAAGGCAAAACAAAAGTCAGTGAGAGAGAGACATTTCTCCCTTCCTCTATTATAGATGCCAAAGCAGCAGTAATCTCCAGGCAAATGAGTTGGTGGGGGAAGATGGTTGAAATCTCAAATAAAAGGGAAGTGTGTGAAGGACTGGACCTGGTCACATTCATGATCAGGAATCCAATAGGGTTCAATTTAACCCTGATCTGGGGGGCTCTTTATTCCAAGGTAATCTCAGGAGGATGGGATCAGGGATGTCACCGTTCTTAAGGATAACTAACTAAGAATAATGGACCATATAAGCAAACTCTATTAACAACCACTCTAAAAGAAAACCTACCATATGAGGAAACATCTTGCCTTAAAAGTGTTCTTCCCCCACAACCACCTCCAAATATTGATCCCGTGTTCATCTTCATTAGAAATAACTATTTTAAAAACTGTTTTATACAGCTTGTGATAATTGGTTCAGATTCAAGATAAGACGTCATATGCTTTGAACTTTCCATTCTTTTGCGGGGGGGGGGATATAATTTTTTTGCTGGAATATGTTCAGGGAGGGTGGTGGGTGGGAGAGAGTCAAGATTTCAACAGGCATCAGCTCCAGTCATCCTTCCGTAAAATATCCCACTCTGCCTCTTTCCTGCTGAGACAACGCTTGCTGTTTGTACTACA
Organism: Lerista edwardsae; assembly: GCA_029204185.1. NCBI lineage: Eukaryota > Metazoa > Chordata > Lepidosauria > Squamata > Scincidae > Lerista > Lerista edwardsae. The sequence continues at coordinate 13,154,952 of JAJKFI010000032.1, forward strand.
TGCAAACTTCCTTATGAGTTACTCACTACGCTGGCCTCTTGATGGATGTAGGCTACAGCCCATGCCAGGTATATGCTCTATAATGTAGGTCAGCCTCATGGACAGTAACCTCATTTGCTTCTGGTGTGGCCTACTTAAGCAAGAGTGCATTTTTTTAAATCTGTGTTTCACCAAGGGATGGAAATGACTTTAAAAGAAAAGGAAAATGCTTCTCCTTATTTGTTAGGGTTGGACCCCAGAGGATGCCGAGACTGTGGGAAGTATTTTAATGGTCGAAGAATATCAGCTGTGATTATCTAAGAATTATCCAAGAATATCCTTACAAAGGTATGTTCAGTATTTTTAAAAAACATGCTTAATGAAAGCAATACATGCTTTGTTAAGTGGACCTTGCTTTTAAAAGGGGAGTTAATTATTTAAAGGTGTTACCTGAGATCTTCTTAAGTCAGAGATGCATCCATTCAATGTGGGACCCTGGTCATGCACAGCATGTGTTCTCCCTCTGAATAATGGTCCAATAAAGCACTTGTCGTGACACAAACAGGCCTGATAAGAAGTGGGCAGGGAGCAAAATCCCCTAGAGCCAGGCTTCCAGGGAGACCAGGCCATGACAGGACTATCTATAAACATACAAAACAAATTGATTGCACAAGAAATTTGGGTACCTCCATCTCAGCCTCTCCTGAGCTTTACTACAGCTTTAATCCACCTTCAGTGCACTTCTATAACCCCAATGCATTTAGGAAGGGGGGCAATCAGGCATCTTGCCTCAGGCCTAATGCAATGGCAGCACCACATGATAATATCCTATGCTCCCTTCCCAGTGCAAATGTGCCACAACTCTCCTTAAACCTACACCTGCAGAAACGTACCCTTGGTGTAGGTCAAGGACATCCATTGACAGCCAGGCAGCCTATAGAGAGATAGTAACAAATATTTTTACTTACCTCTCCCTGGCCATCTGGTTGACATGTAGATTCAAGCCCATTGTGTGCACCCAGGGTTGCTGTTCTCTTTCCAATTCAGCAATCTAGTGCCAAACTGCATGTTTAACTCTTCTGAACCTGAAAATTGGCAGGGATGGGCATTCAAGTTGTGACTACTTGACTCAAAAATGGCTGGTTTTTTGCAACTTGTGTTGACTCAAGTCACAGGCGTCATTGATGCAGACCCAACTCGCAACTCGGGGTTAGTGACTTGAAAAATAGTCATGACTTGAATAGTCTCAAGGCCCAATTCTCCTTTCTGTGTGCTTGCGACTCTGTTTTGTGTGTTGTGTGTGCTTGCTTAGCTTCTTTTTTTCACCACTTTCACGTCGCACCAAAGACTTTGTGGCTGATCTGGAAGCCCGCATTCAGAAGGGTGGCAGCAGGAGATGTGGTGATTGGAGGGTATGTTGGTTCCAGGAGCAGAGGCAAAAAGGAAGCCTTGACGGTGGGTTGGGTTTTTTTTTGCTGAATGAGACTTGTTTCTCATAATTACTCATGACTCCAGTTCAAAAATGACTCAAGTCAATGGCTCAAGTCAAGTCACGATGGGCACGCACTATGATTTATGAGCTGACTCGAGTCACGGATGTCACTGACTTGTGCATGATTCAGGACTCAGGCTCAGCAACTGGAGAACATCCCTGAAAATTAGTGGTACTAGAAATGCTGTAGCAGAAAACCAATAACCTTGCATATTCACACAATACCTTTTCAGCAGAGCAAAGCTTGGCATGCTGCTCCAAGACCCACACACTCTCTCTCTCAAACATAGAGCTAGATAGAGTTTAGGAGCATAAAGGCAATCACACTCCACTTGTATGTTCACACACAATCTAGCATTGCAACACCCACTCTACAGGTATGCATGACACAGGGACAGGATGACCAGATATTATGGAGGACATAATGTCTATACTTTTAACCTTTGTACAGAAAAAGGAATTTTGGCAGGTGCAGCTTTTAAAACTCTTCCACGTAGAGCTATACCTGCCAAAATTCTTTCTTCTATGTGATGGTTAAAGGTATAGGCATCATTTCCTCCATTGAATCTGGTCACCCTGCACAGGGACCTCCAGCAACCTGTAGGCATATAGCTTGGCATTGCCCTATGAATAGAGAGATAAAAAGTCTCTTCCCAAGGATGCAGGAACAAGCCCTAGTCCCACACCTATCTTCTTCACCACTCACCTACAAGCATGCTAAGACTACAGCTGTCTTGGTGCGCCACTGAAGGAGATGGAACATTCTGTGGATGCCTGAAACCCCTTTTATGATAGAGCACTGGAGCAATGTACATGTTACTCTATCAGTACCAAAGACAATTGACCAGAGTGTGGGAGAAGCAGGAAGAGCCAAAGTGATGCTAACTGCAACCCCAGCCAATTGGATTGTTCTTCCTGGGCTCTCTGCATCTAGAGGAACAAGCACCTGCTTGCCTCTTGCTAGCAGCCCAGCTGGCTGACAACCCCACACATATAGGCTGGTGATTGCCAAGAAAAAGTTGGGGGTGGGGAGAGCCCAGCCACAGAAAGAGGCCTAAGCATGAGCTCACTTCATGCACTCAGAAAGGGGTCCTCCCTTATTGCTTGCCTTGAGGGTGTGGCACATCCTGCCATTGTTCCTGCTGCTGCATGCAAAGCAGATGCTTTGGTACTGAACTATGGCCCATCCCCTTGGAAAGACAATAAATACATTTCCAACCAGTCAGTGGCATACCTGGTGGGGGAGATGAACCTGGGTGGCAGCATGGACGAGGTGGCATTCTCACACACCAGCCAGCCAGCCAGCCACCCGCCTGCCTGCCCCAATTTTAAATACAAGCGAAGCCAGCACTGGCGTAGCTAATGAAAGTGTAGCCCAGTGCAGAGGGCAAAATGATGTCCCAGAAGTGACATCACAACAGGAAATGACATCACAGTTGTAGTTTCATTTTTGGGTTTTTTTTGTCATAATATTTGATAGAATACAGATATTCCAATGCAGTTTGTTTCATTGCATACCTTTCTGATGATATATAACATGATGGTTTTATTCATACTTGTCAAGGTTTTCACAGTTTTGGTCACTAGTGTCCAGCTCAGCTTGTTGTCCCCCCCCCAAGCTTGTTGCTCGGTGCAGTTGCACCCCCCTGCACGTCTTTAACTATGCCCCTGGAAGCCGGCACCTAGCTTCACTCGCATTTACAGGGTGAGCGGAGCCTCTCCAGCCACCCACTTGCCTGCCAGCCACCCCATGAATGAAGCTGGTGCCTGGCTTTTAAAAAATGGGGCAGGCGAGTGGAGGGAGCTGCTTCAGCCGCCCGCCCCAAGGAGAATGAAACCAGCTTTGTTAGTTTTTTTTTTAAAGGAGATGTGGCGGGGGTAAATGCGGTGACATAATTACACTCCTGCAATTACTTTTACTTGGGGCAGAGGCTGCCAGCTAGATGTGAGCACATCCGCCAGGACTGCCCCTGCAACCAGTGCAATGGGTGACGGATGAACCTTGCCTATAAAGATGCTCATCTGTATTTATAGCAGCTGCACAATTGAATGGGAAAAACTGTTTCCATCTACATCAGTGGCATAACTAAGCTGGGGAAGGGGGGTACATTGCTCCTGCGATGGAGTGGCACTTTCTGCTATCCCCACTGTGGGGGTTACAGTACTCATTGGCAGAGAAATGGGCCTCCTGTCCGCCCTGGTACCTGTACCGCTCCAAATGCACCAGTTTAAAGGGCCAGGGCTGTGCATGCACAGGGGAAGGGGTGACCGTGCAGGCAAGGGGTTGACGCAACACAGGGGTGTTATTATATCACCTGACCCCAGGTATGTGCCCCTCACCTACATACATGGCTCTCCTTCGCTCAGTGATGGGTCTTCCTTTTAAATACGCAGTTTACATGATTGCAATTTCTGCAAGTATTAAGCAAAAATAATATGTAACTATTCACAATCAGAGCCTCATTTGAGACTCTGATTTCTCACTGTTGCCCGATCAGTTTGGTCTCATGCTAATCTCTAAAGCACGCTGTCTCATTCTTGGGGAGTTAGAAACATGCCTTTGCTCCTAGGCAATCGGCTGACTAACCTTTTTAGCACTACTGTAGAAATGTGTGTGGGATTCCAAACAGATTCCCTCCAGCAACTTTATAGCAAGGTGGAGGAGAAGTAATGTACTTTTGAGCTGACTGGTAATATTTCTTTTTTAACTGAGAGGAGGTGAATGTGATCACAGCCCATCAGCAGCTCCAAAAGAGTATTTGAGACTTCCATCTTCATTGTGCCACTGCTTTTGTGTGCCTACTTTTCTGCAAAGAAAGAGTTGAGCCTTGTCCGAAAACTTTATCTCATATTCCAAAGGTCTTTTTAAACTGGCCTTTGTCCAGTCCTTTATAGTTTGGCTCTCAAGCCCCTTTCGCATTCCATATGATTTGCAAATTACACATTTTTCATTAATCCTAAACTGGTCACACTGGTTGGAATCTGAAATATTTATTTCTGGTGCAGTGGATCATTAATGGATGGTGCTCTTGGAGCATGAAACATGGGTATGTACCTGTTGAAATCTACCTCAGGGCTGTACAGCTTGTGGCCTACCAGCAGCTTGGAAATATTTTGCTGCCTGCCTGGAACTTTGAAAAGTAGGACAGGGATTGTTTTGCCTGCAAGACATGGCTGAAAGGTTGCATTCAACTGGACTGGTTACAGACCTCTGCTTGGATCTTCTTTATTGTGAGTTAAACCTTGGAGGTTTAAAAAGATGCATTTTTTTTTCCTAGCAAGCACTTCTGATTTTGATTGAATATCTATTTACCCCTCTCCCCCATATGTAAACTTCAGAAGGTGGGCTTACTTTATTTGGCTGGGAGGATTTCTTATCTGACTCAGGGCGTAATCCTATACTGCGCCATATCCTAGAGCAGTATAGGTGACACTTGAGCCTCCCTGCGGCAAGGGCATGTACCATAAGGGAGGCCCCAGCCTCTCCTATACACTCCTTGGATCTGCGCCTGCCAAACAGCAGGCACAGATCCAAGGAGACCCCGTGGCCCCGATTTGGGGCCACGGGGCCTTGGGATGTTGCGTTGAATGGATGCGGCCTTATGGCCAAAACCAAGGCCCACCCCCCTCCCGTGCCAGCATGCCTGCCAGCCCACCCACCACCTGCCAATGTCCCACTCATGTCCCACCCAGAACCACCCTCCCCCGCCCACTCCCTACCCCATTTCAAAATGGCGCCTCCCTCGCCTTGGGTAGCGCTGATTCAAGGGTGCTGCTTGGCACCCCCATGTCGATGCTACTGATGTTGCACTACGCTATAACGTAGCATTGGCGCAACGGGGGCACTAGGATTGTGCTGCCCCAAATAACAAATGCAGACCTTAACATTATTGTAATCTTCTAGATCAAATATTATTTACTCCCCCACAATTTTGATAAATGATTTTTTTTTCTATAAATAAAATAGCTATTGATTAAAACAAACAAACAGAGAGAGGGAAAGAGATCTCTGGTGTGCATTTGTGTGTGTTGGGATATTGAAGTAAGGCCCTGGATATTGAAATACAGGCCTGAATGGAAAGGCTTATCACTAGGCCTTGAAGACCAGCAGTAAAGTGCTAAGTCATTCTGACTCTGCCTTAGCCTGGTAACGAGATCATGTGATCTTGGGTGGAATGTTGGAGACTATTTAATCAGGCCCAGGAACACTTGTTGCTGGTTCTGCTTTTTGTTTCTCTCTCTGTATATTGCTGCTACTGGATTTGCAGAAGTTGTTTGCAGAACTTGCTGGAGCTGCTATTTGAAAAGCTTTACTGTATCTGTTATTTGTTTGCTGTTCTTTGCTGCAAGAAGCCTACTTCTGGAAATATAGAAGTTCTTGCTACAATAATTGTCTGAGTGATTCCTTACTGGAGTTCTACAACCTTGGGACCTTCCTAAGCCTCACAGCTATAGGTTGCTTTGTACTTTCATCAGTGTGTATGGTTTTTGTTTTTTTTAATTCAGTTCAGAATCTTATCTCTGTTAGCAATGGAGACAGATCTCAGTTTGTAATTGGGAGCACAATCCTAACCTGGAGTGCGGTTGGCACAGGCCAGCAAAGTTTGGCCTGCACAAAGGCCACCGTAAAGTATGTTTGGACCACTCCCAGAGTTAGGAAGGATGGCGCACGTCTGTGTGTTGGCCTCCCTGACTCTGAGAATGGTCCAAACATACTTTACAGTGGCCCTTGTGCAGGCCAAACTTTGCCGGCCTAACTATGCCGGCCTAACTCCAGGTTAGGATTGTGCCCTGGATCTTTTTTAAGCAGTGACTATTGACGCTTGCATACCCCCCTACTGTATGTATGTTTACTCAGAAAGAAGTCCTACTGTGTTCAGTGGAGCTTACTCCCTAGTAAATGTGTTTAGACCTAACCCCTCATGTGGAAATTCAAATGTGGTTTAAATGGCTGAGTGGTTTGAACAAAAAAATAGCACTGGGGAAAGTGATTTGTTAATGAACACCAAACTTGATAGAAAGCTTCACAATCTGCATACCCCGTCCCACAGATTTCATTCTGCCTTGGTGCCTTATTGGGAACATTTAGTACCAATGTACCTACACAAGCTGCAAAAAGGAAAAAAAAAAACCACAATCATAGACATATGTTCTTCAGGGAGAAAAGATAACAATTTGCTGGTGCTGTTTAGATTGGAAGGGAGCCTTGTTTCTTTGATACCACCAGCCGCAACAATTTATCAACAGTGCCAAGCCTTTTTTAATTTCCACCTATTTTCTCTCTTTGCTGCTACATTCACATCTGATGCTCATCTGTCCAAGCCCACTGCCATAGTTTTACTGGTTAATAACAGATTTTAGTTTCAGAAATGTCAAACATAATGAAAAACAGAGAATAACAAATGAGAAACTTGGCCTCAGCCATTTCAAAAGATTGCATTCCCCCAGACTTTGTGGGTGGAAGGGAAGAAGAGAATACCCTGTGCAATTTTTGATGCTCCTCCTTGTGGTTACAATTGTAGTTGTGTCACTAGGTCACCAAAGTCAGGTTGGTGCAGGTTCTGCAGTCTAGCACTGCAGAAGATTATACTCACCAGAGCAGTGGTTCTCAAACATTTCAGACCGGGACCCACTTTTTAGAATGGCACCCATGTTGGGACCCACCAGAAGTGGGTCCTTAGCCTGGAAGTGATGTCATAGCCAGAAGTGACATCATCAAGCAGGAAGTGCTGTCATTGTGATGTAATCAAATGACACCTGGAATTCAAACTGGCATTCTTCGACTGCAGCAAGTGCTCACCCATGAAACATCTCTGACAGAAAGCAAGATTAGGTCAAAATATTATGTAAAAGCATTGAACTAAAAACAATTTTTTTTAAAAAGCCTCACTTGAAAATTCAAACTGTTAACACTCACAACAGGAATATAGCAAGAATAAGGTCTGCAGCTTCCAAGATGGCTGCTCCCAGCTTTCCTTGATCCAACTGACATCAGGTTGCGACCCACCAAGTGGGTCCTGACCCATAGTTTGAATAGTACTGCACTAAAGCAATAGACCACTATTTGAGAGAGAGAGAGAGAGAGAGAGAGAGATATCCTCATTTTGGGTGGATAGAACACAATTCTAACCTGGAGTTAGGCCAGCTCAGTTAGGCCAGCAAAGTTTTGCTGGCCCAAGGACCACTGTGTTCTACCAAATTCCCTGCTGGGCCTCCCCAAGGGCCCTAATGCCCACACTAGGCTAGCTAGTTTCCCCTCCAGAGTGGCCTCAGAGGTAGGCAAGAGGGAGGGGGTTCAGTCACCCACTGGGCCTCCTCTCTTCCAACAGCTTTGCTTGGGATCACTGGCTGGTCAGCCTCCTCCAGACTACCATCATCACTGGCTTAGCTCCAAATACCCTAAGTCTGGCACCAACAAACCCCACCACCAAACAATAGGCAGTCAGCTTGCCTAAGCCACAACTGCATCCTCCACTTGGTGGCTCCAGGGGCGTGGCAGCCATACAACAACTCCCAATAATTTCCCACAATAAGCTTACCTTATCCAGTCTTTCAGCCAGTCCATTCATCAGTCCATCTGACAATCCTTCAGGCACTCCATCCAGCCATCAATCCAGCACCTTCCTGGGTTCTCTCCTCCAGCACCCATCCAGCTCCTTTTCTCCAGCTCCTGCCTCCAGCTTTATACTGTGGCCAGCCAATCAGTGGGCAGGCTTTAATTCCTCAGCCACACCCATCTGCACCTGTGCTAATCTCCCTTCCTAGCCAGAGTCCATATCAGCCTGCAGCTGTGTTCCTGCTGCAGGAGTTTATTTATTTATTTATTATTTATTAATTAAATTTTTACCCCGCCTTTCTGCCTAAAAAGGCATTCAAGGCGGCATTACAAAACAGATTAAAAACAGAAATAAAAAACATCCAATTAAAAACAGTAAATTAAAACAATATAAAAGTACAATATAAAAATACAACGGTCATCCCATGGATTATAAAAGGAATACAAATACATAGACCAGCCAGCCTGTCAGCAACTAAACGCCTGCTTAAACAAAAAGGTCTTCAGTCCCCGCCGAAATACCGCCAACAAGGGAGCAGTTCTTAACTCTGAGGGGAGGGTATTCCAAAGTTGGGGTGCCACCGCCGAGAAGGCTCTCCTGCTGGCCGCCACCCCTCTCACCTCTCCTGGTGGCGGCACAGTCAAAAGGGCCCCCCCAGAGGACCTCAGAGCACGGGTAGGGTTATATGGGAGGAGGCGGTCCCTCAAATACCCTGGGCCCAAGCCGTAAAGAGTTCTAGGATTAACCCCATAATTCCTGGTTTACCTGGACAAAGGGCCATTGCTGATACCATTCCCTCACTCCTTGGGGTAGTTCCTGCCTTTTCCAATACACACTGTAAAGCATGTTTGGACCACTCTTGGAGTCTGGGAGGATGGTGCACATCTGTGTGTTGGCCTCTCTGACTCCGAGAGTGATCCAAATGCACTTTACGGTGGCCCTTGTGCCAGCCCAACTTTGCTGGCTTATCTGTGCTGGCCTAACTCCAGGTTAGGATTGTGCTCTTAATCCTATTAGGGTGCAGAAGTTTCATTTACCACACATAGATATAGATACACACATCTACATAAACAGGCACCCCCCTCCACCATCCAAGATGCTGTATCCACAATTTCAATTTTTTGCGGTTCAAAAATGCCCCCATCATGCAAATGACTAAGCGCCTGCATGTTGCCATTCCAGTGAGGACAGTGATAGTGCGTGGAAGGGTCCGCTCCCATGGCGCACTGTTGTGCATACAGTACTTACTCCCCCTGCCACTCCCCCTGTAGCTGTGCTATTGTGAAGATATTCCCAATTTGAAAGGGGGAGTCCTTTTAATATTCTCTTGTTGGCCCCTCCCTCAGCCCATGTGATAGCAGATGTTTCCTGCTCCATCCCCCAGCTCTAATAGTAAAAACATTTGCAGTTCTAATATTAGAAGCATGTAATTAGCATTTAACTTGGAGCCTTCACAGTGAGAACCTCAAGGCAGAGGGGAAATCAGCAATTTAATTAAGATAATACATTTGAGAGCATATTGCTTGCTTTGGTGAGAACTGACAGGTTGTGTGATCAACAGCTATAGTTTTTAGTATCTATCACTGGAGGTGTTTGAAAATTGTGTTATTTACCTTACTCAGAAGTAAGCCTATTTTGTTCAGTAAGACAGACTAATCCTATCTTACTCACAGGAAACAAACACCTCTAGGTATCCCCATAAGGTGAAAAAAAATCATGAAAATAAACACTGCATATAGTTTAGAGAGAATAAGGACTGCAATTCATTTAAGTTCCAATCCTAACTTTCCAGCACCGATTTGTAGTCCCTAGGTAAGGGAATAAATGTGTGTGACTGCCCCACCACCACAGGATGCAGCGCATGCCCCATTGACATAGCTGCATTGGTGTGGGAAAGTTGGATAGGATTGGGCCCTTAGGAACTTCCCCAAGCTTGATTAACCATGTTCAAGGATTGCACCATTTCCTTATTCCTGAATCTTGAGATTTCCGTATTGTGCCTGCCAGTAATTTAGGGACAACACAATTCCCTGCAACCTTAAAAATCATGCTTTGGAGGCTTCCAAACAGCTTTAAGTTTGATAGTGTTCTGGAGAAACAAGAAATGAAAAGCAGAGAAGCACATTAAATGTTGGGGTGATGTGTTTAGTTCTTCAGCGGCCTGTTCTTCCTCATTGTTTGCAGTTTTACACATGCATTTGAAACTTATTGTACATTTCAATCCAGAGAACACCTAAGAGAAAGGATGCTCAATGTATAATACAGTACATCTGAACATTATGAACTGGCCAAATTCAGGGTGATCAGAGGACAGAGTGCCTATACCTTTAACCAGCAGTTCTCAAACTTACCAGGGTTGCAAAACCCTTGGGCCCCAGAAGTGAGTGGTGGCGACATGAAACGCATTGCAAGATGATGTCACTGGCCACTCACTTCTGTGTTCAGAGGTCGTCACAAGCCTCCAAACAGCAGGAAGAGGGTGTGCGGGAGGTCTTTTTGTAGTGCACAGTTTTTGTGCACTGCATCTCTGACTGCTGCAGTGAGCCTCCTGCCGCTGCTGGGAGGCTAATGCTGTGGTTTCCCTGCCAGGGCAGTAGGCAGTCCGCAACACACTGCATTGTGACACCCCAGGGTGTCACAACACACACTTTGGGAATCCCTGACTTTAACCATTGTGTAGAAGAGAGAATTTGGACAGATGCAGCTCAACATGGGTTTTTAAAGCTGCACCTGCCAAAATTCTCTCTTCTATACAATGGTTAATATAAAGGTTTAGGCACTGTATCCTCCATTGTATATGGTCACCTTGGCCAAATTCCTATCCTAAACCAGATTATTACAATAGAGAAGAATCACTAGGCAGAATACCCTTTTTAAAATAGAGAAATCCAACACATTTGCAGAATTTACAAAGGCTGCACAATTAAATTGTTATTGGTGCCAAAATTAATAGCATTGGCACAGATTTTTTTAATTTTATTTTTTGGAAAGCCAAGTATAGCATACAACCATACCTGGTTATTTTATTTCTTATTATGGATTTATTACTTCTACTTATATCCCATTTACAGACATGAAGAAGGTCCCTAAAGTATCTTACAATAAAATGCGATAAAATACATACAATATATAATGGAATAATAAAATGATCAATAAAAGCAAAAGACATTAATATAAAAGGTTCAATAAAATAAGATATTATAAATTTTAAAATCCATACATAAAATCACATCCAGTTGATGTTTTAAAATTACAAGTTCACATCCACACTTTTGCAGGCCATACCTCTTATAGTTCAATTGTTATCTGTATTTAATTGTGCTCATCAAATAATGAGACCTGGCTAAATACTTACAAGTGCCATTGATTTAAGTGGTATTTATTAACGAGTAAATGTGTTTAGTATTCAGTGACACTGTCTAGGATCATTGTTGGTCTTGAACTTAACTTTTTCTATTTTTTTCTTTCTAATTTTCTAGTTTATATGGCATCATTATAAATGTATCCTCGATGGAGAAATTGCTTTTCCCTTAAAAATTGAGTGCCATAATTGGTGTGGTGCAATTCAGAGCAATAAAAATCTCACTGCAGTAATGTGAAGGAAATTGCCTGAGTGGTCTAGCAGGCTAAATAAATAAATGAATAATGAAATGAAGGAAAACATCATCATGCACAACAGAATACTACAAATAATAAATATGATGAATGCAGAAAGCTGTTGACTGTAATTGCCTACAGCCGCAACACGCAGTGGTTTTGTGCCTTTGGTACAGGGAAAAAGGAATATAAGAAAAAGTGATAAAACTAGAGGCCTATAGCCCACAATTTGGCTGTTTATTTCAGATCAATTTGTGATTCCTTACTGTTGTTTTTCCTGGCCACATGGAGCTATTCTTGATGCTCCTTCCAGTTGTCTTTTTTCACTCAGATTCTTGCCTCTAGCCTTTTCAGCTTTTTTCTATCCACTACTCTCTTATCCCCCTTAAGCCCCCTAAGTTGTACGGTTGCCCTATCATATGCATCCCCCAAACCAAGGGGATGAGGAGGGGCCTGGTGACTTCACAGCTGCCAAATCTTGAAAAATGCAAGGAGGGAATGTGGTACCAGTTAGAGCGATTTGTAAAAGAGGAAAAAGAGCAGAGCCCATCCACAACTTAGAAATGGCCTGAGAATGATCTTTTTTCACCCATCTCGAGAAACAAAACAGCAGAGAAATAGGAACATTTTGGGCAAAGGTTGCAGTCCTATATATGTGGTAGGTCCCATTGAAATCAATGGTATTTACTTTTGAGGAGACATGCATAAGATTGGGCTGCAAGCTTCCTTACTTCTTTGGCCTTCTGAACTCCCAAACTCCTGTTTGCACTCCACTCCTGGTACCAATTATTGTGCCAAATTCTCCCTGCTGGGCCTCCCTGAGGGCCCCAATGCCCACACTAGGCTGACTAGTTTCCCCTTTAAGCAACTTCAGAGATAGGCAAGAGGGAGGGGGTTCATTCACCCACTGGTTCTCCTCTCTTCCAGCAGCCTTGCTTGGAATCACTGGCTGGCCAGCCTCCTCCAGACTGCCCCCATCACCGGCTTAACTCAAGATATCCTAAGTCTAACTTGGCACCACAAAACCCCACCACCAAACAATAGGCAGTCAGCTTTCCTAAGCCATACCTGCTTCTTCCACTTGGTGGCTCCAGGGACATGGCAGCTATACAACAATTCTCCAACCAAGGCACCACAGGAACCCACTCACAGTTTCAATAACCAAGTATCCAGTCAGTCCATCCAGCAATCCATCAGTCAGTCAATCCACAGCCACTTTCCTTCCTTCCTATTCCTATTCCTGCCTGGTGCTGCACCTACCTGGTGCTCTCCTCCAGCACCTACCTAGGTCCCTTACTGTAGCTCCTGCCTCCCACTTTATACTGAGGCAGGCCAATCGGTGTCTGTTGCTGGGCAGGCTCTAGCTCATCAACCACACCGATCTGCACCTGTGCTAATCCCTGCCTAGCCAGGGCCCTCACCAGCCTGCAGCTGTGCTCCTGAGGCTTGCAGAAGCTCTGGAATTAACCCCGTACTTCCTGGCTAATCTGGGACAAGGGGCCACTGCTGATACCATTCCCTATCTCCTCAGGGTATCTCCTGCCTTTTCCAGTACAGAGTCCCAGTATCCATAGTATCTGTGGATAACTGAAACTGTGGATACCAAATCAGTGAATACTGAGGCATGCCTGTACTCTCAACCTATTGTGTATTTGGCTTTCCACACCAGGCACTAAAACTGCTCAAAATTTGACCAACACTTAGGCCCCTCCTGTTTTAGACTCTTCTTTCTGACCTGTGAAGACCTTCCAATGCTCTTTTGGCTGCATGATCATTGCTTTTTCATGTGCAGCTCCTGCACATTTTATGCAAGGTTTAAATTATCCAACCACATGGGCTGATTTTGCAGGACCCAGGTGGTGTAGTTATTCCCTAGGACAGAGGTGTCAAAGTGTTTATTTCTGGCCATCAAGTGCTTATTTCTGGCATAACATCTGAATATCACTTCCTGCTTAATGATATCACTTTCAGCCCCCAGCAGTCTCTATGAAAGCTATTTTTCCCACTATATGAAATGAATTTGACACCCCTGCCCTAGGAAATAGGCTCATACAAGCAGTCCCCACCCACCTGGTTGGGTTTATTTAAATATAACCCTAGCTGTGTGAGAGCCATTTATGGGAAAGCGACTCCCACATAGCTACGTTGACATTTAGGACCTCTGCATGTCATTGTGATATGAACAGCTCAGCCAAAGGTATTCAGATCCTTCTGCCTACCTCACTTCTCTTTGACATTGGTACCATGTGGCACTTTAATGTTAGAGACGTCACCACCATGATACACTGGTAATTACACAGCCTAGCCGCATGGGGAAGACTGAAATGAGAACAATGTCCAGGTACCATAAATTGTTTCTATGTGTTTTTGATATACTGGATGTAGTTGCGATACAGCTCAGAACCGTCCAGCACTACATCAAAAACACTTATATAAGAGCAAAGGGCAAGAGGAGAGATGCATGGGGGGAGGCATGCATCCCCATGCATGTTTCACAAGTTCCAAGTGAAACTAACCAACCAACAAGGAATAAGGGGCTGTGGTACTGGGGAGAGACAGTCAAACAACCCTTTTCAATCTATCAGAACATCCTGACTTGTACAGAATCCAGCTCCATCCTTACTAAGGACTGAAATCTACCCAACTTTCCAGTACTGATGCACCCATGCCAATGTGGTGTGCACTGCATCCTTGGGAGGGGGCCCGTCACGGAGGCCTCCTTAGGATAAGGGAATGTTCCCTTACCTCAAGGCTGCATTGAGGCTGCATCTGTGCTGAAAAGTTGGATAGGATTGGGCCCTCAGGCATGTTTCAGCTTCACTTCAAGTCAGTCCCAGACCAGTGTTCCAGAACAGAATCTATAACCTCTGAGGTCTGTGCAGTGGTCTTGTCAGCCCCACCTCGAACAGTACAAAACCTCACCCAGGGAGAAAGTCCATAATGAGGAAAACAAAGTGGACAAAAACATATATCCATTCTTCCTAGCATATGATATGAACAGTGTGCTGAACAAGAATGAATCCTCAGGTGTTTTCCATCAGATGTCAAAAGATTAAAGGTGTTCTTCCCCCATCCCAGTTTAATCTTGTTTAGAGCTGCACATAAAGCAATTGCCCAATATAAAACTTCACTATAAAAGGAAACAAAACAACAGACATTCGTGACTACTGCCAAAATACTTATTTTTATTACAGGTAACAAAAACATATGGGTATGTTCCAGCCCTCAGGTTACAAAAGGATATGCGATGACGTGCAACAGCGCATCCTCGGGGTTGCCGTGCCCTCACAGCAAGCGGGACGAGGCTTGTGGGGCCTGATTGCTGGCTGGGAGGGGAGGAGCAAGCGCTCTGTGTTTGCGTTTGCTCCGCCTTCCTGTCAGTTGGACCCCGACCGGCGATCTGACAGGGAGCTCCATGGGCGCGTTCTGCGGCTTGTTAAGGGCCTGCGCACGCTCTGGTCACTCTTGTCAGGCATTTGGGCTGCAGGGGTGGGCGAATCGCTGTGCGGAATTGCCACGATAGCTTCCCCTCACGTCCTTGGCTGATGGTGGGTTGGGGTGTGTGTGCATGCTTCACCCGGTTGCTGTGCATACTTTAGCGGCAGCAATTTCACAGGCGGGGTTTTTTTTTTTTAATTCGGGAATTCCTTCACACCTGTGTTCTGTGCACTGGATACAGCCGTGACCATTCTGCGTGGCTGTGGTCGGGGTGCCCTTATGGCAAAGGCAGATATTGAATCCGCTTTTCAGCTTTTGCCCATACACCCCCAGGATTTTTGCCTCTTGGGCTTTCAGTTTGAAGGGGTTTTCTATGTGGACCAGGCCCTGCCCATGGGCCTATCCATTTTGTGTTTTGCATTTGAACAGTTTAGTTCTATGCTGGCATGGGCAGTTTGTTTCAGTTCCGGGCTAGTTTCTATAGCTCACTATTTAGATGACTTTCTATTTATTCAGACCACTGTGCCTATTTGTTGAGGGTTTTTCCTGAGTTATGTGAGGAGCTTGAGGTTCCCCTGGCTCACGCAAAAACGGAAGCGCCCTCTTCTCAGCTTACCTTTTGGGGCATCAAGCTGGACTCTGTAGTGGAGTCCAGCAGATTACCAGTGCCAAAGTTAACAAACCTTCATGAGCTGCTGGAAGACAGCATCAGGGCACACTGGATGTCTCTTCGGGAGCTCCAGGTTTTGGTAGGCCATTTGAATTTTGTCTGCAGGGCCCCGGGCAGGGCCTTTCTGCGCCAGCTTTGTGATGCCATGGGGGGTCTTCAGCTCCCTCACCATAAGATTAGGGTGTCTGCTGCTATGCGTAAGGACTTGCTGTTCTGCCAAATTCCCTGCTGGGCCTCCCCAAGGGCACCAATGTCCACACTAGGCTAACTAGTTACCCCTCCAGAGCGGCCTCAGAGATAAGCAAGAGGGAGCGGGTTCTTTCACCCACTGGGCCTCCTCTCTTCCAGCAGCTTTGCTTGGAATCACTGGCTGGCCAGCCTCCTCCAGACTGCCCTCATCACTGGCTTAGCTCCAAACTACCCTAAGTCTAACACCAACAAACCCCATCACAAACAATAGGCAGTCAGCTTGCCCAAGCCACAACTGCCTCCTCTACTTGGTGGCTCCAGGGGTGTGGCAGACATACAACAACTCCCAATGGCTATTCCCCACAATAACCTTACCTTCCTTTATCCAGTCTCCTTTCAGCCAGTCCATCCAACAGTACTTCAGGCAGTCAGTCCAGCCAGCATTCCGTCAGTCCAGCCAGCATTCCGTCAGTCCAGCACCTCTCCAGGTTCTCTCCTCCAGCACCTTCCCAGGTTCCTCATCCAACACCTTCCCAGGGCCTTTACTCCAGCTCCTGCCTCCCACTTTATACTGAGGCCAGCCAATCAGTGTCTGTTGCTAGGCAGGCTCTAGCATCAGCCACACCCATCTGTACCTGTGCTGGCCTCCCTTCATAGTCAGGGGTCTCATCAGCCTACAGCTATGCTCTTGAGGCTTGCAAAGACCTTGGGGTTAACCCTGTAATCCCTGGCTAATTTGGAACAAGGGGCCATTGCTGATACTATTCCCTATCTCCTCGGGATATCTCCTGCCTTTTCCAATACACTTGCGCATGTGGCTGCTCTTTATTAAGGAATTGAATGGGGTTTCTTTTGGTGCTCAGTGCAGCTGTTTGAGGCGGAACTGCAAGTTCACTCCAATGCTGCCAGAGGGCACGGTTTTGGGGTGTTTTTTCAGGGATGTTGGTGCGCTGACCCATGGCCCCCAAGCTGGTTTGAGCAAGGCATTACAAAAGACTTGACTCTCTTATAATTTTTTTCCCCATAGTCATTTCAGCTCATTTTTGGGCTCAGTATTTTTCAAATTCCACCATCCGGTTCTGGTGTGATAACCAGGCAGAGGTTTCTATTATAAATAAACAGACTTCTCGGTCGTCAAGGGTCATGGGGCTGGTGAGGCATTTTGTTCTTCAGTGCCTGCCCATTAATGTGTTGTTCGTTGCGTGGCACATTCCTGGGCTGCAGAACGGCATTGCTGACGCTCTGTCTCGTTTTCAGGAGGAGTGCTTTTGGGAATTGCCTCCTGCAGCCAGACAGGACCCCAACCCCATGCCCCCAGAGCTGTGGAACGTTGGTTCCATAGGGCTCAATGTGCCATTTGGTCTTCGTTAGCCCCTGCCACAAGGATCAGTTGCAGGGCAAAGATACATGAGTTTATGGCTTTTCGTGCTACTGCCCCGTTGCCTGATGGGTCATGCCCTGACCAGGTCTCACCTGAACAGGTCATGCATTTTATTTTACATCTGTCTGATAGGGGTATAGCATCTCGTTCTCTGGGGGATTATGTGGCGGCTCTATCGTTTTGGGCCAAAGCCCAGGGCTGGCCAGATTTGGGTTCTGAGTTTAGGATAAAGAAGATGCTGGAAGGTTTTAGGAGGGAGTTTCTCCTGATCCCTGACCGAAGGCGGCCTATTATTCTTGGGATTCTGCGTAGCCTGAGGATTCAATTTTATTCTCAACTCCATTTTATTCTCAACTCCTTTTTAATTTATCCCAAGCATGGAATTGGCTTCCTTTACTGCTGCCACACATTGGGAGGACACTTTCATTGAGTTGTCCACTAGCACTCCAAGATCTCTCTCGTGATCCTTCACAGAAAGCTCAGAACCCAGTAGCCTATATGTGAAGTTTTGATTTTTTTTGCCCCAATGTGCATCACTTTACACTTGTCTACATTGAAGCGCATCCGCCATTTTGTTGCCCATTCCCCCAGTTTGGAGAGATCCCTCTGGAGCTCTTCACAATCTCATCTGGTTTTTACCACCCAGAAAAGTTTTGTGTCATCTGCAAACTTGGCCACCTCACTGCTTATGTCTATCTCCAGGTCATTTATGAACAAGTTGAAAAGCATGGGTGCTGACACCTATGTAAACCCACATGTGCATGAGAAAACGAGCATGTCAGGGAGAAGTTTAAAGTGCAATACTTCTGCTTCATAGGGCTCTTTGTTTTAATGTGGGGGCAAGTATCTTTTGTTTATATGGCTGTTTTTTCTTTCCTATTAGAGAGAAAGAGAGATGCTATCAAGCTTTTAATTACAGGACAGTGATGCTGATCTTATTCCCACCTGCATGTTTTCTTTCAAATGACAGGCGCAAAGGATTCACAACCCCTTTCAACATTAACCACTCTCTAGTGGAGCACTGCTGTTTTATTGCTATCTGAAAGGCTTCAAATCAGATCTCAATTTAACAGAGGGCAAAAGGAGGGGATATAAATAATAAATGGGGCTAGAAACAAAGACTTTGCAATGTCTACCTCTCAATCCCCTTGAAGAATGGGACTAGCAAGAGATCCTTTTAATACTGCTATTAAGGAAATCTCAAAAAGCTCTCTAGTGTGCACCCTTCACAGAACACTTTTCACAGTTCCATGAAAGGGGAAGGGAACCCCATAGAACCTTCATGAAGGGGGTAATAATGTGAAATTGACCCCCTGGCTCCCTACACAGAGGGTGATCAGGGGAAGCACACCCCCATGATGGGGGGAATGAGGGGAAGGCGACTCTATGGACTACCCATAAAGGGGACAATAGGGAAAATGGGACCAGTTGCTCTCAGTCCCACATGCATCTTCTTCTTTTTAAAGGAATATTTTTCACAGCACAATCCTATGTGTGTCCGCTCAGAAGTCTCACGGTGTTCAGTGAGGTTTACTTTCAAGAAAGTGCATTTAATATTGTAGCCTTAGTATAACTCTTGGTGCTTTGAAGTAGCTGGAATATGGTTGGCTGTCTTTTCTAGTTCAATCAAATCGTATTCTAGGGGCTGCTTATGTGAAACTTCCATCTGTTGTAAGTAAGTTGGTATGGAAAAATGTTGATAACATTCCTTCTAGCTATGCGTTAGCCTTGCCACTGAGCACCGTGAAGTCTGAAAAACAGTGTGACATTATGATTTGTATTGCAGTAGGGATATATAAGTGTGGATATGCTGCACACTTAAAATGTATTGGCTCCCTCAATTCTTTTGCTGAAGGAATCATGTGAAACGTCTGGTATGCAAATAAGGATCATATTCTGGTTGGAGAATTTGT
This sequence comes from Lerista edwardsae, assembly GCA_029204185.1. NCBI lineage: Eukaryota > Metazoa > Chordata > Lepidosauria > Squamata > Scincidae > Lerista > Lerista edwardsae. The sequence goes on from JAJKFI010000032.1 coordinate 13,174,168, forward strand.
GGCAGTAGAATTTTGCCATTTGGGGAGGCAAAGAAATGGGAGAGTCCCATGGATACAATCCTGAGTTCACTGAAGCATATATATATGAGAATATATGACACTATGAGGCATACATTATATATATATATAAATAAAAGTATATTTATATACAGTATATATTTAATTTTTTGTGTTGTAACACTGTTCAAAGGGGTTGTAGCAAGCTCATGCCATTGGCAAAGGGGCAGGCCAATGCTGAATGTGATTATGTAATTTCACAATTTTTTAAACCAAACTTTACTGGCGAGATATGGGTCAGTAACAGCTTCATGTCCTCATAAGGGCAGTATAATCTGGAATGCCACCTGATGCTGCCTTGTCTGCTGCTATGCTACCAAAAAGGCCCTTATCAGTTGAAACTCGGCAGCCACCGGCAACTAAGACAGGAGAAAGAGGCAGTGATCTGAGCAGACACTGCATGGGAGGAGATCCATGGGGGTGATGGGCGACACCAAGCTTTGTGATACCACTGGGTGAAGGGCACCCCAAATCTGCTGCTCTTTCACCCACCCAAAATCCACTGGTGATGAAGGCTGCATCACCTTGCCACATGAATGGCCCACCCCTTCCCATAATGTGTAGTTAGACCATATAGGCTACTTGGCTCAGTGTTCAGATTCCACCAGGGAATCCACCAAATCTCAGCCATATGCCACTGCAAACCCAGGTGATCAACATCCCTGGTTGCTTGTCCCCAGCCTCCAGAATTTAGGAAAATAATGCTCCTGCACATGTATCCCCTTTTTCCATTAACTATCATACCTTCCAGATTGTTTTCCTGCTCCATATAGGTAACTTCTTACAAACAAGCACCCAGCAAGCCTCACGCAATGGCTACTGTTTGAAGATAACGGGTCTGAGCTTACCCTTGAGTGAAGGGCAGTGTTTTGGTAGAGCAACTTTATTTTCTCAGAGGAGGGCCTCGGCAACAACTGTGCAACTGCAGAACTGGTCTAAAAATAGTTTCCTCGAAATGATGTAGTAAGCCATGAAAATACAAAGAGCAGATAACTGGCTTTTTATTGCTTTGAGCAGTTCACTATAGGGATTCTCTCAGCTTTAAATCAAGCTCATGGAGGGACCAATCGCGTATAATAGAAAGCCACAACATGTCTATTATATAAGCTAGCTGTTCTTCAGGGAGTTTCACCTGCCTAGAACTATTAGAATTCTCGTAAGGAAGTGATAAAGGTGCCTCCAGCACCATAGAAACTAGCTGGCACTGGAAGAAAACAGATGCCAAAGTCCCTTGTGGTGAGGTGGAGGGAAAGAAGACTGTGAAACCCTCTGGATGACCTCTGGCTAATCCCTCTCCGCCTAACTGACCTCAGGTTGGAAGGACAAAACAGGATAACCCTGTCACATATAGGGCAAGCCCAAGCTCCTCGGAGGGCCACAAATGCCAGAGATAGAAAAAGAGACACACAGGTTGCCTTGCTCAATCCCTCAGCAGAGTTCATTAAAGTGTGACTGGAATCCCCAGGAGCTTCCATTGAAGATGTCAAGTTGTCCTGAGCGTCACTTGGAAAGCTCATTTCCAGTTGCTTCTCACAGTTGCTCCTCTCTCGCATTGGGGAGGAGGGGTGGCACAGATGACATATTATGTCAACTGTACAACCTGGCACATTTTTCATGCTTTTTAATATGTTTTTAAAAGGTGGGTGGCACAAAACATTGCAAAACGATGGCAAGGAAGACTTTTGTGCCTAGCCCCGGCCAGCTGTGATTCTGACAGCAACTGTGCGCTTTGCACTGTTTGCGGTTTTAAAAAGCTTCCAGTTGCTGGAGGCTTTTTCTAAATTGTAAATAGAGCATCGCGGGTGCATGATTGGGGTCAGAACTGCTGTGGGGTTTAGGATCTTTAAAACCACAATAACTTTGCAATGTTTCACTGCCTACAACATGCTAATTAAAAGTAAAAACACACAGACACACACACAAGGGCCAAAGTCACACTTTCTTTCTAATGTGTCATTTGGTCCTTAGAAAAGAATTGGAGAAAAATGACAAAAGGACAAAAAAAAATTGCCCAGCGGCCCTCACCCCCTTTTGCCAAAGCCCTCTTGCTTTTCTAGTCCATAAGAAAGGAGGCTTGAGAATTCTGAACAGGTAAACCAGGGTGTTTTTTTCTTGTGATGAGGGTAGCCTGGCTCACAGGAGCAATAAAGTGGCTGCATAATTAGAGAAATGCAAAGCATCCTCCAGGAATGTCATGTATGTGGCTCTTCTAGATTTGCTCACTATCCCTCCAGGTATTCCTTCATGAGCAGATGCTTTGCCCAAAGGGCAAAGGTTTCTTTTGGATACAGGGACAAAATGAGCAGACCAGTGGGACAAGAGAGAGAAGCTGGGATTTTATTACTCTGCACAAGTAACCATTTCCCTCATTTAAGAAAACACAATGTTCTTAATCCTTCCAAACTGTCTTCTATTAGATGTTTACATCCCTGGTGGGCCATCTGCAGCTGGTCCCATGCAACTTCCTTCTGATTCTGCCTGCTTCTTCCCGATTATGCTAGTGCTCTTAAATCGCATCTAAAGCCCTTTTAAACCAGCAATTAGTAGCTGATGCAATCCTGGGGGGATGACTTGATCTTGGTGTACTGCCCAGAATGTCTTGTGATAAGATTAATAGGTACAAAGTCCCACAGATTAACCCCAAAATGAAGGGACAGGCTGACCATGGGAGAAAGATTATGCAGACCACTATCTCCTTGGAATTACTTAGATTAGGGGTCTCTAAACTTTTCAGTATGAGGGCCACATTATGTATATACACATATACATTATATAGTATATATCACACATTTTCAGGGGCCAAAAAAATCAGTTATATAAATGAATGAATAAGTTTTACTTGTATCTTTTTTGTAATCTGCATGATATGATTCAGAACAAAAGAGAAAGGTACTTAAGCTGAGAAATGATATATAATAAATAAAAATGTCAAAATCAGCAAATTTTCTGATTTGGCCCCCGGGCCATAGTTTGGAGACCCCTGACATAGATCTTCTGCAAGTTGTCAGTACTGCAGAGCTCTCCAAAGTGGTGTCATTTTGCATTCAGCATAATATTTTGCTTTCAGGTGTGATTCAGCGGTAAGTCTACTGAAGCATCTTTTTAGTTCTGAATGCTCCTAGAAGTCTGATATAAAGGAATTACTGTGATACAAAGAGAGGTTTGCTTCCTTATACCATGTGCTAAGTAGGGCATCCACTTCTTCTGTTCTTGGAGTTTAAAACTCTGGACTCTGTTTCAGTTATAGAGCCATAACCAGTGGTGTCATCTACAAACAAGGAACGGGAACGCTGGGTGGGACTTGGGCGGGACTTCTGCTTGATTGGCAGCCCACCCGTTTCATTCCGCAGCTGCCCTGGCCTCGGGGGGGGCTGCCCCGAATTGCGTGCCCCACCGCTGCTCACCCAGGCTCCGGCGCGCCCCCCACCCGTCTCCCCTGGCGAGCAGGCACCCCCGAGGCCAGGGCAGCCGTGGAACAGGACGGGCGGGCAGCCAATCACACGGCCTGTCCCAAACATATCTAGGCACAGCAGACCTGAGTTGACCAGGAGGGGAAAATAGCAATCCCAAAGTTGTCTCTCATTGCTAGGGTTTGTTAAGTGCTTCTGTTTCTTGCCTTTAATAGCAGCTTTGTGTGTAGACATCCTTAACTCATTTCATTTATATCCCACTCTTATTATAAAATATCTAAGCAGGTCACAAAACCCTTTAATACTGAAATTAATTAAACACATACAGAACAACAACATTATACATCATAATAAATAGCAGCGCATTATTAAAAGAGAAAGAAATGTTACCAGTTAAAATACACGCAGCTGAGATAAAAATTACTTTAAGCAGCAGGGTACAAAATTAATCCTTTTGAATTAGGAAAGTTTTCACCACCCACTTAAAAATGTCAAAGTCAAAATGCCTCTGAACAAGTTATATTATATAGGTCCTTATAGATTAAGGTAGACTTTCAGGTATATATCAGGACTTATAGCCTTTGGGATTTAAGGGTTAAAATCAGTGGTGTCATCTAAATGATTTAAGAACAGGTACTCACTTTTGATTGGCACGTGTCAATCCCGCCCACCGGAAGTGACGTCATAAGCCAGAAGTGATGTCGTAGCAGGAAGTGACATGAAAAAAGCCCTTTTTGAGGCCTCAGATGATTTTAAACTGACCCAACAGTTGCAACAGTATTCCATAGCACCCCCAGAACACGTTAAGGAGGCCTGGCATCATGTTAAAACCCCAGAGCAACTCATTTTTCAGTGGCAAGGAAAGGAAAGGCTCCGCTCACTGCCTGCCTGGCTCTGAGAACATGCAGGCAACTCAAACATGCAGGAAATTCAAATGTTGCAGAGGGCGGAGTTGACGAGTGGGCGGGCGAATGGGCGGGGCCAGCTGTAATCCTAGAAACCAGTACTCGCGTACCCCCGCGTACCCCCTGCATGACATCACTGGTTAAAATCAACCTTGATTTGTATCTGGAAACAAATAGAGATCCAGCAAGGCTGTTTCAACTCTAGTGAAACATGTTTCCAGTGGCTAGTTGCAGCCAGTAATCTCCCCACCATATTTTGAATGCAGGGACGTACTGTACAGTTGGGGGAGATCCCACTGGAGTGCTTCACAAAGCACCACCATCACTGCTGCAGATTACATCGCACAAACACTCACAACCCACACGCTCCCGGTGCTGTTCAGAGTGCATGGGTTGTGAGTGCTTGCAGTCCTCTTTTTGAAGAACTCTGGGGGTGCAATCCTTCCTCACCTGCTGCCCCTGTACTGCATGTCTCTGTTGGGCAGCCCAATCCTAAGCAGCGCTGGCATAGCAAGGCCAGCACAGCAGGGCTGTATCCTGAGCCCAGTAGGAGGCAGCAGCAGCGCAGGGCAAGGGGAGGTTTTCCTATGGGGCTGCTTGGATCTGTGCCTGCTAATTTGCAGGCACAGGTGAATGTGTGCTGCAGCTGCCTGAATCGGGCTGGGAATGGGGCTTAGGATTCGGAGCTATGGCTGTCATCCAGCACTGCCCACGTCGCCATCCTGTTATGCCTCCGGCATGCCTCTGGACCACCCTCCATGATGTCCTGCATCAACTGGGCGCTGCCGGCGTTCGACCGGTGCATGACTGGTGCAGCTGACAGGCGCATTGGCGCCTGTGTGCTGGCACTGCTGCTTGTGCTGGCCCAACGCCCAACTCGCTGACGCAGACGCGTCTGATGGCACGTTTGCAACAATGCTGGACTGGAGCACCGCACCGCACCGGTGCAACAAACAAGAGCACAGCACCGGTGCAACGCTAGTATAGTATAATGTCATTTCTAAATATTCTTCTAGGGCAGCCCCAAATACAATGCATTGTGGCAACCTGATCTACAGATCTATATCTCCTTCCAACTTAGCAGTTCCCAAAGTCCTACTTGGATTTTGGGACTCTTGTAAGTTGCTGCAGGGGCGGGGCTGAAGTTGGGGATCACCCCAATGGCACTGCAGTGATTGGGCAAAAAACAGAAGTGCATTTTCAATTGAAAATTGGGGCTATTTACTGCATCAGGGAGACCCAGGCAGGGTGCCGCAGGCCTCCCCGACCATGCAGGAGGCCCACTCCATCACCCAGATAAGTGGACAAGCCCCTGGGTGCCCATGAGATCACTGTGGCACTCCCCTTAAGGGGGAATAGCCAAGGAAACATTACCAATGGTGGGTCGTGACCCACACTTTGGGAAGCACTGTTCTAGAGACACTCAAGGAACCATCCAATTGAAGATCCATTCTGGTGGATATATACAGCATGTGAGATCGGACTAGGGGAGCAAGACAAAGTTATTTTTAACGGAAGTGTCAATCGGGGTTTAAATAAGGCCCTGGTATCTTTTTTTTAAGACAAAAGTGAAGAACTTTTGCTTTTGAACTCTGAAGTTTCCAACGTTCATTTCTTAGTATGGGTAAATGCACCTTAAAGAAACTGAGGGCAAACACACTGTTAACTGATGTTTTCTAGCTTGCAGCCTGCCGTTCCTTTCTAGCAAAGAACAGGAAAGCTTTCCTTCAAAAGCTTATATTCAATAAAATCAATGCAGTTAGTTTTAAAGATGCAATTGGCCTCTTTAATAGCCTTTTAAAAATAAATGCTAACATGGCTATCTTCATGGAATAACTAATTATAGGAGTTTAACAAACTCCTATACAACAACAACCTATGACCTGCTGTCCAGAGGACAGGCAGCACAATCCCAACCTGTGCTGGAATAGGCAGGTCGGGCAGCCTGCTCTGTATCCAAGTGCAGGCAAGGACTGCCCTGGAGCTCACTATGGGGCAAGGGGAATGTTTCCCTTGGCCTGGGGTAAGCCCCAGCAGGGCTGATGGGGCTCCTTGTATCTGTGCCTGCTGTTTAGCAGGCAAAAGTCTGACTGCTGTGCCATGGCCTAGATTGGGGCTGCACAGCATAGGGATGGGCGGTTGGATGCGGCCTAATGGCCCCATCCAAACTCCTCCCCCTTCCCCAGGCCACCCCGCCCACAGGAACACCCTCCCTCTGCCCTATTCCATCCTCCCTCCTGCCCTCTCCCCAGCCAGAGAAGCCTGTGTGCTGGCTGAACTCATTTACCTGTGCCTGTCTTCGGTGCAGCAGGGCCAATGCAGCTCCCTGCATCGGTCTTGCACCACATGTGGTGATGCGGAAAGTTTGCATTGGCCCAAGGGAGATCTAGGATTGCGCCCTGAGGCCACAAGTATTTTTGAAATGGTCTGTAAGTAGTTTCAGGTGCATCTCACAACAGGACTGTTCTTTCCCAGTTTAATAACATTGTCCTCAACATGAAGGGTCATGCAATTGTCTCACTGCTTGCTTGCTGATTTGAATAGACGCTGCTTCATCGGCTCAGTAAAAGAGAACAAAGTCAGATGCCAGTTCCTTAAAGACTATGACTGACTGCGAAAGGACATGCTTCAGAAATGTCAGATCTTGGGAAGAAATGGATGGTGCACATCTTCAAAGTGTACCCAAAATGTACCCACTTTCAGATGCAATTCAATTATGATAGGTGAACATAGCCAAGGAATGTCACAAGAAAGGTTATCCTGAGAGCCAGAGCAGTGTGACAGGTTGTGAGCTTGGGGGGGACTAAGAAGAAGGTGGATTCAAATTTGTCCTAGATTGACAAGTTATCAAGGTCCAGTGGAGTTTAATGGGAGAATATTCACATGTCTGAAGTAACCCCCACTGAGTTCAATGGCACTTAGGGCCCAGTCGTAAACATCCCTTGTTCCCAGGCCCATAGCAGCACCAAAATGGCCATTGCTGTATCCTATGGGGCCAGGGAAGCAGCCACAGGTCTCCTTGGGGTTAGGGAATTCCCTTACCCTGTCTCAACCAACGGCATCTCCAATGGCTCTACTCGGATCTGCGCCTGCGTTTGAGTGTGTGGAGAACTGAGAAGACCCGTGTCAGGTCTCTCGGCTCAGAAGGGCATAGGATTCAGTGCAGAGTCTGCTGCTGTCTCCACCCTCTCCCAACCCCAGCCCACCTCCTGATCTGCCTCCCACTGCCCAGTTCCACCCCTCCCCTCCTCCTCTTCCCCCCAAATGGGCTTACTGATGGCCAGTGCTGAAACTACTCTGGTCTTTTGTCTTTGCAGCGCTGAGGCCCAGTGCCCTGGTGCTTGCTCAGTGCGAGCTCTGCACCGTTGCCACCAGCACTGGTGCCTTATGGCACTCTTTATGACACGCAGAGCCAGTGGTAAGTGTAGAGTGAGGCCAACCAGGGTTAGCCCAACAGGAGAGGCTGTTATTCCCAGGTCTGTATAGCATTGCAGCCTAAGACAAGCAGCATGGGCAAAGCAGGCCAATGGCCAACTTACAGGGCAAACAAGTGGCATTGCATGGCAAGAGGACTCTTAGTATCTTCTCCAGTAGACAAGAAGCTCAAATTCGGGATTTGTGTCCCGGGGCTAAGAAAGGAATCGGAGAGAGGTTTCTTGGGGTTCATGCCACAACAAAAGACTGTGATTTTGAATGATTCTTTGTAGCCTAAACCATAAGCCTAGAGGCGGGTCATGAAATCACTTCTCCTACTTGTGGTAAGGGAGCTAGACACTCCCACCAAATAATAAATCCTCTTAACTCAGGGGTCAGGGAACTTTTTTACCTTTTACCCCAAAATATATGTAGATACGCTGACATTACCCCCTTTATGTTACTCCCCCCCCCGCCAGAACAAAAGAAAAAAAATTACATATTGGAACCCATTGCTTTTTATTTGATTAATTAATGAGCTTAATTAATGCTATGTAAATATGAAGTTGTAAATTGTTTGGGTACACCTGCAGACCTTGAGAGAATAGAATTCAACCCTTCTGGGTTACAACTAGCTTACCTTTTTGACAACAGGTTTAGGTGCTTGGACTTAAGATTTCTCTCTATAATGAATTCAGATTGGGGCTGGCTGGCTGGCTGGCTGGCTGGCTGTCTCTCTCTCTCTCACACACACACACATACACACACGCACGCACGCACACACACACACGCACATACACACACACAGGCCAGCAACAGCAGTTCTGATTTTGTTTTTGTTTTCTGCTGTTCGCCTTGCCTCATTGCCTCCCGCCTCTCTTTGTGTCCCTGACTCCCTGCGTAGGCGCAGGCACCCCAGCCCTCCCCCCGCTCACTCGCCTGCCCGCCCCACTCCTTGGGACAGCAAGACAAGGCAAACCCCGGGAGAGCCCTAGCTGCTCACAAGCAAAGACGCACATCCACAGAAGTCCTCTCAACACACACACACACACACACACACACACACACACACACACACACACGTGCCTGCGGGCACATGCACACAAACACCTCAGCCGCTCACCAGAGCCTCCCCCATGCCTGCTTGTCTCGTGTCCCTGCCGGGCTCCTGGGTGGTGGTGATGGCGGCAGCTCCTTGGCCTCCCCACCCGGAGCTGGTTCGGGCTCTTCCCTGGCGTTGAGCACCGCTGACTCCACGGCTGCCTGAGTGCCAGCCGGGAGCGGGTCTGCACCAGCCTCGCTGCCCGGAATAGGCTTGGCCTCACCAGCTCCCCCATCACCCGGCACTGCCGCAGTTGCAGCCATGGCCACCATTTTCTCTGCTGTTGCTTCCTTCTCCCTCTACCAGCAGCGGGATCGATAACCACAGCCTTCTTTGCTGCCTGGGAAGGGAGGGGAACGCTGCCTATTGGGGTCCAAGTACCTTGCCGCTTCTAATCTATTGGAAGCAAGGGAAATCCATCAAGCATGAGAGGAACTTCCCATTGGTCAGAAGAGAGAACATTGGTCATGAAGGAAGGATGAGGGAAAAGGGGGCGGGGCATACTCCTATCTGTCCATTACCCCCAGGAATTTCATTTCTACCCCATTTTGGGTAATTTACCCCTGTTCCCTGACCACTGTCTTAACTGATACCCCAAGTCTCAAAAAGGGAATATAAAAGCCCTATCCTGGAGGACATGGTGGATCAGCTAAGAGGATTTGTTTGATGGAGGCCTGAGGTGATCTCACACTTCCCATAAAACATTCCCAAAATAGAATGAAATCAGCCACACTACAGAAGAAAAATGACAAGCACAGAGTGCATTGTCAATTTGACTGCACACGAGATAGGATAGAAGCAATGACAGATAGTGGGGGATTTGTGGATCACTGGTGAGGCAGTGCCAATGATCACTGGTCCATATCTGCTGTACTTGAGTGAGCCGCATTGCAGGAGCCGTGGCCCAAGGGTGCCAACTCTGGGCACTTCTCCTCATCAAAGTGGAGTTCAAGAATAGAAAGAGGTCCTTGAGACTGGCCCTAAAGGCTAGGCAGTTCCCTAGATTCAACAGAGGGAGGGAAGAAGGACCAGAGTGAGGGAGCTGCTTTCTCAGGGAGAAGGAGCATGCAACAAGGTGGCCCACACAGGTCAGCTTGTGCTGACCCAGTGGTCTCGGTTGCTCCTGGGACAGAGATGGAGAAAAAAACTGGAAAGAGGACAGGGGAAAGAGGACAGCTGATCCAGGATCAGTGATGGCGATCAGTGATGGTGATCCTTGAATGGCAAGAAGAATGGTGGTGTCTTTATTCAGCACCTGCAGCTTTCCAGCATGAATAACCCTAAGGTAGGGAGTGCACAAAGAGGGAAGAACAGGAGGGTATAGTGACCCAGTTTTTTAAAGAAGGATTCTGCCCCCCCCTCGCCATGGACACCTAAGGGATCCTAGGTGAGGAAATCTAATCAAGGGGCCTTTCTTTTTAGCTGATGGATCTTGATGAATGTCTTTGGAGCAGGCTAATGGTGTGGAAGGTAGATCAGGAGACTCTCAACATATCTCCTTCATCAGCTTTACTCATAGAGTTGTGATCCTCCTTGCTAAACTGCTTTTCATTTCAAAAATTAAAATCTCCCTACACAGACAAAGCTTCATTACACATCATTACAAATGTGTACCACACGGTGTGGGGGAGGCGGAGTGCTGTAAGATGGCATCAGCCCTTCATTTAGTCCTACCAGTGCAACTGGCTGATGTTCTCAAAGTGCAATGCCCCAGACAATCTCCTTCTCAAGCCACTTGTGGTGATGCCCTCTGGGGGTTGGAATGGGTGAGGAAGCAAAGCTGTGTTCTACAGTTCAGCAGCAGCAGCAGCAGCAGCATATTGAACAAGTGCAAATCACTGGCTGGCCTATCAACAGGTTTATGGGAAGATTGACAAGCTGAAGAGCATAATGAGTTGATGCAGATGGCTTTGGGTAGGTGGAATCTGTGGGCACCAAACATAATTTTGTGAGTGGGTTCCCTTACTTAGTAGACTCAGAACTACTTCCAAAGGTATTTCTTCTTGTTCCTGGGACTTTTCTGTGTAACAACAGCAGGGGGTTAGCATGCGTGGTGAACAGCAGGATTCCTCCCACCTGAGGAGTACTGTTAATCTATATATAAACAATCCTTTATCTTCCTTTGACCTGCCTACAGCTGTCCAATATGAACAGAAACCACAACCACTTCTTGAATTTTGCCTTATTCCTCAGGTCATCAGGAAATACCATATTTCCCCATGTATAGGACGCACCGATGTATAAGACGCACCTTAATTTTGTGCGTTCTCCGTGAGAAAAGTTCTCTGTGCTCCCACTTGCCTTAAAAAGCTGGCAGGAGCGCGGAGAACAGAGGGCACCACTCCCGCTTGCCTTAAAAAGCCAGCAAGCGGGAGCGCTGCCCTCCATTCTCCGCTCTCCCACCGGCTCTTTAAGGCAAGCGGGAGCACGTGCTCCCGCTTGCCTTAAAGAGCTGGCAAGCGGGAGTGCTGCTGCCAGCTCTTGCCGGCTCTTTAAGGCAAGCGGGTGCACGGAGAACGCATTCTCCATGCTCCGCTTGCCTTAAAGAGCCGGCAAGCGGGAGTGCTTTTGCCGGCTCTTTCCGGCTCTTTAAGGCAAGCGGGAACATGTGCTTTGCCTTAAAGAGCCAGC
>JAJKFI010000032.1:13188204-13265922 GCA_029204185.1 Lerista edwardsae
TAATAATAATAATAATAATAATAATAATAATAATAATAATAATAATACTTGGATTTATATACCGCCTTTCTTAGGTCACCAGATTTCTCTAATGACTATAACTCAGGGCGGTTTACATGGGCAGACTTCATTCAGAAACCCGAAGGTTTTTACAATTTATACAGAAATGTTCTATGTTTCAAGAACTACACACATACAGATGGATCTTTCTGGATTTAGTCCTTCTTTCTGGCCACCCGTTTGTCTTCTTGCTGGCTGATAAGCGGCGTCCCTGCTCCCACCAGAGAAGCGGCTGAACTTTGGCACAACTCCCCCTCACACAAGGCAGCCGAAGCTCAGCTGTTAATCAGCCGCAATTAACGAGGTCTGCCGCTCACAGAGACTTCCGGCTGTCCCGAACTGGCGACCTTCAGATCTTCAGCTCTTATCTTCAGGCAAACAGAGGCATTAACCCTCTCGACTAAATCTTCTGCCCTGTGTCTGTATAGCAGGTGCAGAGCTGAGGAAGCTGCGTGGCCCAAATCAGGGCTGCATGGCCTGGGAATGGAGGCTTGGGCGCTGCCTACTGGCTGCATCCCAGCCCCACCCCCATCCCATGGCCGAGACACCTATCAGCCCACCCACCCACCCCCACCCAGAACGGTTCCTCCCTCACATCCGCCTTCCCCCTGCCCAGAACCGCTCTTGCGCCTGCCGAGTTAGGTTGGCACCAGAGCAGTGCGGCAGCACCTCAGCCCGGCACCCTTGGGCCAAAGCTGCTGCTAGAATCAGCCCAATGGCACCATTGCCGACGTGGGGGTAGGTGCCCCTGTGTTGGCACTAGTGATGTTGGACTGACAAAAGCACATTGTGTCAGCCCAAGGGCCGATCTAAGATTGCGCCCTCAGTAAGATACCTGAAGTGTGTACCCTCAGGTAGAGCCCTGGGATCCACATATGTGAAAGCTCTATAAACTTTTGCAAATCTTGTTGACAATAGTTTTGCATCTGCCCTCACTGCTGCCGGACTTCGGAGCCTCTTTGAGGTTTACCCTCTCCCAGTCCCTCCACCCATTCCTCGTCCCTCTGAGGAAGCCCGGCAGGCCGCCATCAGCCCACCATGTGACTGCATCTGGTGGTGTTGAGCATCAGCTCAGCTGCCGCAGGGCAGGCTGAAGCAAGACCACCAACACATCAGTCGCAGCACCCACAGGACCCATGGCTTCTGGCTGCTGCAAGAGCTGGGCATATTTCGGGCAGGCCTCACCCATTGTGCTGCCACACTATTGGTTCTGGCCAAGGCACCGTAGTGAGGGAGACTTCTCCCTCAGGCTGGGAGAAGGGGAGAGATCATGGCTGGGATAATGAGAGGGCAAGAGGGGCAGGTGACAAAATCTGAGCACCATGTGAACCAGGGAGGCAGGTGGAAGGGGTGGGCCAGGTCGCAGGACTTTCTGTATTTAAACACTGGAAGACAGCCAATGAGGAAGCTCAGTGAAGGGTGGGTGACACTCCATGAAAGGCATCTGCCAATGACCCCCTGTAACGAGCCAGTTCAGGAGGAGGATTAAGGGTGGTACTACCCCTTGGGGGGGCACGTCTGAGACCTTTGAAGTGCCTCCTGAAACCTTGCCCAGGGGACATACCCAGGCCACAGGGGCAAGCCCCTGGAACAGACGACCGACAAGTGTAGGTCCACTAGGCCAGCATCCTGGGGGCCACTGGGCTCTTTCCAACCCCCACAAGGTAGTCAAGTTTGTAACTTCTTGCACAATGCCCATGAATATTTTGCCTATATCAGGCCACAGGGGTTTTGCCTATATCAGGCCACAGCATCAAATCCTGCTTACGTTATTTTACATGGATAAGGATGTGGTAAGGGGAGGGGGGAACTCAACCCATCCATTTACCAAGAACACCAATGCAGCAAAACCAAATGGGGACATTTGTGGCAGGGGTGGTGTCAGAGTTAGGGCAAGTTGAGCATTGGTTGAAGGTCCACCTGGTCATGGTGACTCGTGCAATCTTGGTACCAGTAGCAGTGGCAGGGATCAATGCGTAGCAGGGGGTACCATGTGGGGTCCAGTGCAAAGTTTTGCCCCAGAGCCCCCAGAAAGCGGGCACAAGCTCTGAGCTGTGGCACAGCATTACACAAGCCTCTTATCATTTCTCAAAATGAGCAATTTACAGATAAGTTACAATGGCATACACTGAAGCCAAGGCAATAAATGAAAATAAAAGTTCCCTGAATAGCTCCATTAGGTCATCTTTTTCGCCTTTATCTGACTGCAGAAAAGAAATCATGATTTAGGTAACCAATTACACAGATAACTAATATGGAATGACTGTCTTGAATAAATAGAGATGGCACAAAATGTCCTCCAAAAATACAATGAAGTTAAGCAATTTCAGGAGTAAGGAAAGAGAGAAGGATGATTTTGCACTAGGCAGCTTGTCTATGATTTAGGAAATGCTGTGAGACAGTGGACACAGACAAGGGCAACTCATGGTGTTTTGGAGCCTGAAGTGGAATTTTTAAAAAGAGCATACCTCACTAAGGGTGAGCCCCCCCCCAATACAGTTCAGTGGGATTTCAACAATACAAGAGAAACATCTGGCAGATTGTGCCTCTTAGGCCAGGTTCATCTGGCTCGTGTTCTGCCACTCTTGATGGCACCCAAAATACAGAGATGCTCCCTTACCTCATGGCAGAGCTGCTCTGGACACAAAGATAATTAAATAACAAGAGGAAGGGCCATCGTGTCTGAGGGCGCAATCCTAAAATGAGTTAGGCCAGCATAAACTAAGCCAGCAAAGTTTGACTATCACAAGGGCCACCGTAAAGTATGTTTGGACCATTCTCAGAGTCAGAAAGGCCAGCACACAGACATGAGCCATCCTTACTGACTCCAAGAGTAGTCCAAACATGCTTTATGGTGGCCCTTGTGCTGGCCAAAATTTGCTGGTTTATCTTATGCTGGTCTAACTCCTGTTTAGGATTGCACTCTTAAGTTGCCTAATGCCTTTCTGGGATTCTATTTTACACTCTGATAGGACAGGTATGTGCCACATTTCTATTCACACAAATAAATGGAAGGGCTCTGCATTATTAGGTTACATTGTCTATGGAAAATAATTGGGCCAGCACTTGTAAGGATGAAACCAGTCAGAATCACCAGTCAGTTCTCAAAGTAGTTTATATAATTAAGACCCGCACCTGGAGTTTGGCCAACACAAGGGCCGGGTGTTTGGGCAGGCACAAGGTAAAGTGTGTTTGGACCACTCTCGAAATCAGGGAGGATGGTGCACATCTGTGTGCTGGCCTCTCTGACTCTGCGAGTGGTCCCAACATACTTAACAGTGTTCCTTGTGCCAGTCAAACTGTGCTGGCCTAACTCCAGGTTAGGATTGCGCTCTAAAAAGATGCCTCCTTGTTTCAAAGCAATGTTCAGGTGTGGCCCAGGCACCAAATTCCACCACCAAAGTGGCACCAAATTCCACCTCTGATGCTAGGCGTCTAGCATTGTCTGTCTGCTTCCTCTGATGTCCACTTCCTGTTAGTGTTCTCTCTGTTGCCTTCTGTAGTGCTATTCTAGCAGCTCTTAGTCTAGTGTTCTCAGTGCTTGCTTTTGTTTTCACAGCATTCTGTAATCAAAGAAAAACTGTGTTTTGCAAATGAAGAGAGATGAGTCATGAGAGCATGGGGGGGGGATTTGAGTAAGCTTTGCTGCTATCCATGGTTTCTGGCATCCAAGAAAGCACCAGGACCTCCCATGAATGGGGGGGGGGGAAACCTGTATAATTAATAGGAACAGTTGATCTCTCTCCCAGTCATTAGCCTACCTCATAGGGCAGTTGTAATGCTAAATAATTCAAAAATGCGCATTCAAAAAAGCTAAATAATTATTATTCGTTGTTGAATGAAGCACTCAGGTGTAACTGCTAGATCTTTTTCCTACTATTGTAAAAAGCATCTAATAATTAATATCAGTGCTATTTTTAAAGATACTTGTTAAAGTATCTTTATATTCCACCCTCTAGAACGAACAAAAAATAGAAATTCTAGGAGCTATTTAAAATTTGCAAGCATAAGAGCACAGTGGAGCTGCAGGCAAAAGGAAAGCACTGAAGAGAAAATAGAAGTTTAATTAACAGTATAATTGGGTCTGAAATTCAGTCCAGCCCTTCATTGAAAGGTCATTTCAGACTCCTAGCAAAAGAAATTTGTTGTTATTATTACATACTGGCATATACCAGAGGAGGATCTAAAAGACTGACCAGATAGAAATGCAAGAAAATAAAAAGATGTGGGTTTGGTTGGTTGATTATTTTGTTTCATTTCTTGTCATCCCACCTTAAAAAGAGATGAGATTCAGAACTAAATTTTACATTATCAGTGTCCATTTCAGCTTTTTTCTCTTTTAAGCGGAGTATGCACAATTTTTTTTATTTTTAAAAAGGAAAAACATCAGGGTTTTCATTATGTGAAGTCTAGGGGGGAGGGTGGAATATAGAGATCCTGGTATTTTTATCAGGATATTTATTTATTTATAAAAATATTTATATCTTTATAAAAATATAAAGATTTTTTGCAGACTTTTATTTGGGAGCAAGAGCTGTTTGCACCTACCAGCCCTCTCACGCCTGTCGGAATATCAACAATAATGGCAACACTGACAATCTTTTCAATTTTGCACTTCTGTATGTGTGTATTACAGGGATGTGGTGGCACTGCGGGTTAAACCGCTGCTGCTGGGCTTTCTGACTGGAAGGTTGGGAGTTCAAGACTATGCAACAGAGTGAGCTTCCATTGCTTGTCCCAGCTCCTGCCAACCTAGCAATTCAAAAGCACCTAAAACTGCAAGTACCTTCGGTGGGAAGGTAACGGCGTTCTGTGTGCTACGGCATAGAGTCATGCCGGCCACATGACCACGGAAGCTTGTCCTCGGACAAAACGCCGGCTCTACAGGCTTAGAAATGGAGATGAGCACCGCCCCCTACAGTCGGTCACGACCATTCGGTCGTGGGGAAACCTTTACCTTTTATGTGTGTATTAGGGAGTATTTTTGTACCCAGGCAGGAAAATCCAGTAGAATTTCCATTGCGCTGTTGCTCTCACCAGATCAGGACAAATCCTTTGTACCTTTGTTGAATGAAATGTGTGAAGAACTGGTTAAACATACAGACCAACAATGATTGTTATTTCAGACATACAGAAATGTACAGAAACATACAGAAATGTATTCAGGAACAATTTAATGTGTGAGTGTCTTTCAGGGAAGCTTGTCCACCATTACTGATTTTTCCAATGTGATGGCAACTCTACTAACCACATAAATACATATAAATACAATAGATAATATTGTGCATTTTAAAGTCTAAACAAAGTACTTATTTAAAATATTACATTTTTTGCCTCTCCTCTTGTGAACAAAGCATCCAAAGCCAGGAGAATTATTTTTCACTTCTCTTTTTTGATGCATATGGCACTGGACAGCATTAGCAAAAGAGTATTCAACGTAGTGACTATAGGTCTGCTCTAGTATAATTCCTGGTATAGTACAAGGTTTGCCATTATCTTCCTACTAATTGCAACTTGTTTTCATTGGCCTTTGTTGAGCATGAAAGTAAATCCCAAGCCACTCACAGGAACCACAGTCAGCGTTCTCAGAAACCTCATTAATGTTTATTAAATTGTATTGTCTAAGCTGAACTAAATGGCACTCACTGATTCCCTATAAATAGTACAACAGCTAATTCTTATCCTAGAGAGGGCACTTGCTGATTGGCAAATGATAAATATCTCATTTCCAAGTTCTTTGTAGTACTTGCGCTGGCAAAAACAATGATTATTTGATTAGTTTCTTCTTGGCAGATAATAAGTCCAGAATTTATTTGCCTG
The DNA here is from genome assembly GCA_029204185.1 of Lerista edwardsae. NCBI lineage: Eukaryota > Metazoa > Chordata > Lepidosauria > Squamata > Scincidae > Lerista > Lerista edwardsae. The sequence continues at coordinate 13,194,085 of JAJKFI010000032.1, forward strand.
CTTAGCTTTGATTGCCCATTACAGGTTAGGACATAAAAGTCATTGCACTAATCACTCTGTTGCATTTCATACTAAATCTTTTAAAGCCTTGCTATTCTCATATAAGCGAACCCCAAATGATTACATTTTCACTTTGGTTTAGCCCAGTAAATGGTAACGGTTTTCTAATGCATGTATCATTTCAGCTTGATTCTCCTATTGCCCTCCAAGGAAAAATATGTGAGGCTGAATTGATCAAAATGAATTTTTCATATATTTCATTCATTTTCATATACTTACGGCCCAATCCTAATGTGTTCCAGCAGTTCAAGATCTTTTTCATCTCACAAAAAGCACCATTCCGTTTTGTGTAACCAGGCTGCTGCCGCAAGCAGTGAGCTGCCATAGTGGCACTCCAGTGGTCCCCATGGCCAGTAAGTCATGCGGGGGGGGGAGGAGGGGGGCAAAATGGAGCAGGGAGGGGGAGGAATGGGATGGATGCCAGGGCAAGGAGGAAGGCAAATCAAGGGCAAGAAGGCAGAGGTATCAGCAGTGGCAGTGCTGCTGATGTCCAATCCCCCTTCTTGACCTTGATCTGCCTACCCAGATACACTCTGACGGGCACCATGATGTGCCAAAGTTGTTGTTGTTGTTGTTGTTGTTGTTGTTGTTGTTGTTTATTCAAATTATACCCCACCTTTCTGCCCATAGGCACGCAAGGCGGCTTACAACAATGGCAATAAAATACAATAAAAATTACAATTTCACATTAAAAATAATAATTTAAAAACAATATTAGAACAATTAAAATTTAAAAAAACACCGTAAGCCCCATGGATCATAAAATATAAGCAAGAATATCAAAGACCAGCCAGTCTGTCAACAATTAAAAGCTTTTCGAAATAAAAAGGTCTTCAGCCCCCACCGGAATGTTGCCAAAGAGGGAGCAGTTAAGGATGTGCCTGAGCGAGTCCCACTTCCCTCCCAGTATGCCTTTCCCCTTCTCTTAATTGCGTGGGTGGGATGTCAGAACCACCGCCTCCCATGCAATCATAATATGTGCATTATTTATAGTTGTACTAGCTGTTTGTGACCCGGCGTTGCCCGGGGGCAGAAATTATCCCCAGGCTCTATTAGGAGGAGGAATGAGTTTGTTCTGCAGTGCACCCCCACCTCTGGGGGCGTATGGGGGGCCCTACCCCCGCAGTATATCTGTCCAGATCGTAAGGAAGCAGTGTACCACGTGTGGTGCACATCGTTCCAGGCGTTCCAGAGTAATGGTGGAACATACACACAAATATGCAAACCTCCCTCAAAAGCATGACATAGTGAGATCCATATGTAGACATATAGAACCCGTCCCTGAAATAAAATAGTATTGATGACCTGGAACCCACAATGCACACTATCACTGTGAAATGAATGAGGAAACAGGGACAGCATCAACTAAGAGAGCAACATGAAGGTCCCACTGACTGTCTGCAGGTCCTGTAGCAGGAATCCGCCCTGATGTATGAGAAACAGGCAGAGGTGGCATGTTAGCTCCCTGGACATATGCCCCTCTCAGATCTGAGTGGCTGCTGGAACTCTCTGGATCCTGCTCTTTCCACCCTGGCCCACTCAGGCAACACTGGCACAGCTGTGTAGTTAACAGTATTGATGACCCGGACCCCAAAATGCACACTATCACTGTGACATGAATGAGGAAACAGGGACACCAGCAACTAAGAGAGCAACATGAAGGTCCCACTTACTGTCTGCAGGTCCAGCCCTCACGTATGAGAAACAGGCAGAGGTGGCCTGTGAGCTCCCTGGACATAGGCCCCTCTCAGATCCGACTGGCTGCTGGAACTCTGTGGATCCTGCTCTTTCCTCCCTGGCCCACTCAGGCCACGCAGGCGAAGCACTTTATATTAGTTTCACTTTCTGTTCTGCTCAGTTTCAGCTGAGCTGCTGCAGAATCGTCTGTGACCACAGGGTGGCAGCAGACCTGTAGCCCCATGCAATCCCCTTGGTTCCTGACGATCCGGCCCCCTCCCTGAAAAACGGGGGGCTGTAGGGGGGTCTGACCCCCGCAGTGATTCCTTCCAGGCTGCAAGGAACGTGTGTGCCAAGTTTCGTGGCCGTGGGTCAAGGCACGGAGACGTGTATAAGGAACATACATACATACATACCCACATACACACACACAAACATCCATTTTTATATATATAGATTTATATTTATCTAAATTAGGTGTGAGAGGGAAGTTTGGGTGAACCCCACCAAGAAACGGAAAGGGAAGGGAGGGAACAATGCATCCGGAGGGGAAGCAGGACATGCTTGTGCATGACTATAGACGCAGTAAGAGGGGCCAGCTTGAATATAACATCTGAACCAGCCCTTAGTGTTTGATGTTACAACCAACCTTCACAATTGGTTTAGTTAAGTCTGGTCCTGGAAGTAGCCTAATTGGAAACAGTATACAGTGAGCCCTTGTTATCCACAGGGGTTTGCTTCTAGAGCACCTCTCGGATGAGAAATTCCAGGGATGCTCAAGTCTCAGAGGGCCAACTGGAAGAGAAAGGGAGATGCAGATTAGCATGGGGTGAGCTGTTTTAAATGGATTGGAGCCACCACCGCCATCCTGAGAAGTAGGACAAGGCCAGGCAGGCAGGCGGAGGGAGGAGAGCTGCCCATGGGGTGGCGGCGGCGAGGGGTGGCAGTACTACCTCCACCCCTGCAGCTGCTGTCTTCCACTGCACAAGTGAACCTGCTGCAAAGAGCGGCTCAGCTGGCTGCTTTTTGCTTTCCCACCACTTTCCCACCTCCATACCAGAAGCCTCTGTCCTCCATAAAAAGAAAACAAAGAGTAGCTGGCTGAGCTGCTCTTTGCAGTAGCTGCAGGGACAGAGAATGGAAAGTGGTGGGAAAGCAAAGAGCAGCCCAGCAGTGACAGCAGCTTTTGCGACACTGAAGGAACACATACAGTATGTTGGCAGATTGTGAGGCCCACCACTGGAAGTGCCTATTAGGATTGGGCCACCCATCTTGCTATTGTTCCCTGTACAAGGGACCACTCTTTTGCGGGGCAAAAGATCTGATAAGGACTAAACAACGTAATGGCACAATCCTAACCTATTTTCCAGCACTGACATAGCTGTGCCAATGGGGCATGTGCTGCATCCTGCCGGGGGGGGGCAGTCACAGAGGCCTCCTCAAGATAAGAGAATGTTTGTTCCCTCACCTCAGAGCTGCATTGCCCTTACCCTAGTGCTGGAAAGTCGGTTGGGATTGTGCCCTAACTAACATATTGGCTCCAGTCCCATCAACTGGTGTATATGAGTACATGTTATTGCAGGCTCACATTCAAGTACATCTGGTGAATTTTTTCTGTGACAGTTTTATCTGCCATTGCATAAGTCAGTGTTTCTCCAACTGTGGGGGTGGGTCACATTCTGATGTCAGGAGGGTCACAGAACCTGGGAGCAGCCATCTTGGAAGCTGCAGACCTTACTCTTGCTATATTCCTTTTATGAGTATTAACAGTTTGAATTTTACATGAGAGTTTTTTAAAAAATTGCTTTTACATAATATTTTGCTTTTACGTAATAGTTTGTCCTAATCCTGCTTTCTGTCAGAGATATTTCATGGTTGGGTAACTGCTGAGGTCCAAGAATGTCAGTTTGCTTTCCAGGACTTTCATTTGATTACATCACAATTATGGCACTTCCTGCTTGATGATGTCACTTCCAGTCATGACATCATTTCTGGCAAGTCCCAACACATGCCATTCTAAAACATGGGTCCCGGTGCTAAACGTTTGAGAACCATTGGCATAAGTCATATAACACTTGCATGGCAAGTGGGGGGCATGTGTGTGAGAGCTGTTACAAGTACAATGAATATGATCCAACTCAATCCAGTGTACATACAGGTCTGATGTGTACATCTCTGGGTCACGGTCTGTGTCTGCAAAGGACTACCACCATCTGCCTGGTCTGTTCTCATAAGTTTCAGTTTGTAGGCCTTGCTACATTTCCTTTACATTACGAGTATGTACTCTGCCAGATCTTTAGCACCTCTCATTATCAGCAAAACACACAAAAGTGGACTGAAGTCAAAATCTGCCAAAATCTAGCTATTTCTGTTCTTTCTCTGGTAGACGTTCCAAGATTGCACAGTGCATTCTGGGATATCTTCCAGAAATCTCTGTGTGTACAGTGTAGGAGGGAAAGCAATTTTTGGATGAATATCAGCATGCCCGCATTATTTGAATTATCCCAGTTATTTTTGACTTATTCCTCTGATACAATAACTTTTGTGTATGTGTTACTACAAAAGAAAAACACAATTTAGAGAGCAACCCTAACCTGGAATTAGGCTGGCACAGTTAGTCCAACAAAGTTTGGCTGGCACAAGGGCCATTGTAAAGCACGTTTGGACACTGGCGGAGTCAGGGAGGATGGCGCATGTTGCGCCAATCTTGTGCTGGCCAAACTTTGCTGGCCTAACTGTGCCGGCTTAGGATTGTGCCCTGAATTTTTGTTTTGCTTTAGAAGAAGAAAAAATATTTTTGAACTTTAAAACATACAGGAACCAACTCAAAGCGCAATCCTAAACTGGAGTTAGGACTGCATAAACTAAGCCAGCAAAGTTTGGCCAGCACAAGAGCCACCATAAAGCGTGTTTGGACTACTCTTGGAGTCAGCGAGGATGGCTCACATCTGTGTGTTGGCCTCTCTGACTCTGAGAGTGGTCCAAACATACTTTACGGGGTCCCTTGTGCTGGCCAAACTTTGCCAGTTTAACTTATGCTGGCCTAACTCAGTTTAGGATTGCGCCCTCAGTTTAAGCATGACATTGTTTTTCTGTAATTGTCACATTTCTCTTTTGTTCTGAATCATATCATGCTGATTATAAAAAAAAAGTCCAAGTAAAACATTCATTCGTTTAAATTTCATTCATTCATAAATAAAACTGATTTTTGTTCAGCCCGTGATAATGTGCAAAATATATGATGTGGCCCACGTAATGAACTGTTTTGAAGACCTCTGGGTTAGGGAATGCAGCAGTAGCAAAAAAGAAAATTGTTAAAAAATGGAGCACATTTTTTAGCTTGCAAATAAGGCCCTACCACCTCTTTGCCACCCACCGCTACATTCCAAATTCACCTGACTCCTGAACTCTCAGTACCTGTGGAAGCCATCGGAGGGCAGGTTTGGGGAGCAGTAGAAAGCTTTGCCCCAGGCCCTTAACAACTTGGTACTGGCATTGCTCTGTGTAGCCTTTCTGAGCACCCTCCATGTATAATAGGCCATTATTCCCATTCCCACTGAAAACAGTGGTATGAGGGGCTGGGGCTGAGAGAATTGTTTCTCGATTAAAACCAGCTACCTCGAGAATTCAATACCCATGTGAAATTTTCACTGGGATTCTACAGACTGCACCAGCCACTACACAACACAACACTATGTCATAAAGATGTTTGGAGTTCTCTAATGGTGAGGTTTCTGGTGGAAATACATCTTTTCTTGTCTTTGCTTGTTATTTTAATAGGAACAATTTGCATATCGTTGGGTGCTCTATTAAAAACAGCAGCCATAATTGTACATTGCAAACATGACAATTGTACACATAACAGACACTTAAGAGAGAGAGTTAATGTATGTTTGCGACTGATATGCCAAAATGAGTGTGTGCTATCGTCCTCCGGATCAAAAAATTGAAGGTGACCTTGAAATGAGGAAACAAATCAGGGTGGTGACCAAGAGAGACAGGATTGTAATCATGGGGGACTTCAATTATCCCCATATCAACTGGGTCAACTGGTGCTCTGGTCAAGAAAGAGAGACCGGATTCCTTGACTTGCTGAATGACTGTGCCTTAGAGCAGCTAGTCATGGAGCCCACCAGAGGACAGGTGACTCTGGATTTAATATTGTGTGGTACTCGGGACCTAGTTAGGGATGTAAGTGTTACTGAGCCATTGGGGAACAGTGACCATGCTGCGATTGGTTTTGCCATGCATGTCCAGGAAAGAGTGCAGAGCAAATCTGACACAAGAACCCTTGACTTTCGAAGGGCAGATTTCCCTCAGATGAGGAGGCTAGTTAGGAAGAAATTGAAAGGGAAGGTAAAAAGAGTCCAGTCTCGCCACGCTGCATGGAGGCTGTTTAAAATAACAGTAGTAGAGTCCCAGCGGAAGTGTATACTGCAAAGAAAGAAGGGCTCGACAAGGTCCAGGAGGGTGCCTGCATGGCTGACGAACAAAGTTAGAGAAGCTGTAAAGAGCAAGGAAGCTTCTTTCCATAAATGGAAGTCTTGCCCCAGTGAGAAGAATAAAAAACAACATAAACTCTGGCAAAAGACAAGTAAGAAGGTGATATGAGAGGCCAAGAAAGAGTTTGAGGAATGCATGGCTAGCAACATAAAGGGGAATAATAAAAGCTTCTTCAAATATGTGAGAAGCAGGAAACCTGCCAGAGAGGCAATTGGCCTGCTGGATGGTGGGGGAGGGAAAGAGGAGATAAAAGATTGCAGATAAATCTTGGAGATTTCAGAGAAATTAAATGAATTATTTGCGTCTTGTCTTCACAGCAGAAGAACTTGGGCAGATACCGCAGCCCGAACAGCCCTGCCTAACTAAGGAATTAAATCAGATAATGGTTAATAAAGAAGATGTTTTAGATCAAATTGATAAATTACATATAAATAAGTCACCAGGCCCAGATGGTATACACCCAAGAGTTATTAAGGAAATAAAGAACAAAGTTGCTGACCTCTTAAGTAGAGTATGCAACTTGTCCCTTCAAACAGCCACGGTGTCAGAGGATTGGAGGATAGCCAATGTCACGCCAATCTTTAAGAAAGGGAGAAGGGGGGACCCTGGAAACTACATGCCAGTCAGCCTAATTTCTGTTCCGGGTAAGATGGTGGAAAGCCTCATCAAAGATAAAATCCTAAAACACGTAGAGGAACAAGTGTTGCTGAAGGAAAGTCAGCATGGCTTCTGTAAGGATAAGTCCTGCCTCATGAACCTTTTGGAATTCTTTGAAAAGGTCAACAGGCACATGGATGTGGGTGAACCTGTGGATATCATATACCTGGACTTTCAGAAGGTGTTTGACACAGTCCCCCACCAAAGGTTGCTGAAGAAACTTCACAGTCATGGAATAAGAGGGCAGGTCCTCTTATGGATTCAGAATTGGTTGAGGGCCAGGAAACAGAGAGTGGGGGTTAATGGGCAATTTTCACAGTGGAGAGAGGTGAAAAACGGAGTGCCCCAGGGATCTGTCTTGGGGCTGGTGCTTTTCAACTTGTTCATAAATGACCTGGAGACAGGGATAAGCAGTGAGGTGGCCAAGTTTGCAGATGACACAAAACTTTTCCGGGTGGTGAAAACCAGAAGGGATTGTGAAGAGCTCCAGAAGGATCTCTCCAAGTTGGGGGAATGGGCAGCAAAGTGGCAGATGTGTTTCAACGTAAACAAGTGTAAATTGATGCACATTGGGGCAAAACTTCACCTATAGGCTAATGGGTTCTGAGCTGTCTGTGACAGCTTAAGAGAGAGATCTTGGGATGCTGGTGGACAATTCAATGAAGGTATCGACCCAGTGTGCGGCAGCAGTTAAGAGGGCCAATTCCATGCTTGGGATAATTAAAAAAGGGGTGGGGAATAAAACAGCCAATATTATCATGCCATTGTACAAATCGATGGTAAGACCACATCTGGAATATTGCGTACAGTTCTGGTCACCGCACCTCAAAAAGGACATAGTGGAGCTGGAAAAGGTGCAGAAGAGAGTAACGAAAATGATTACAGGGCTGGGGCACCTCCCTTATGAAGAAAGACTGCAGCGTTTGGGGCTCTTCAGTCTAGAAAAAAGGTGCCTGAGGGGGGGACATGATCGAGACATACAAATTTATGCATGGAAGGAATAGAGTCGATAGAGGGATGTTCTTTTCCCTCTCTCAAAACACCAGAACCAGGGGATATCCACTAAAACTGAGGGTTGGGAGAGTTAAAACAGATAAAAGGAATTACTTTTTTACCCAGCAGGTAATTAATCTGTGGAACTCTTTGCCACAGGAGGTGGTGTTGGCATCTGGCCTAGATGCCTTTAAAAGGAGACTGGATGGATTTGTAGAAGAAAAATCAATCGTGGGCTATAGGCCATGATGGGTTGTGCAACCTCCTTAGTCCAGTTCCTTACCAGCGCACTTACCATATCAAATCAAAAGAATTCAAACGAAAGCCCTCTCAACTGGATTCGACAGTACTAGGTGTGCATATTGCCAGGATGAAACCCCGGGAAACTCCGAGTACCAGAAGTGGGCCATTTACAAGATGCCATTCTGAGAATGGGCCAAAATGCATGCAAAATCCTAAAACCTCAGACTGGAACCTGGTGGAAATGGCCCACCCCGGGTACTCCAAAGTTCCCGGACTGCCTTTCCTGCAATGTGCACACCCAGCTCTGAGAAAAACTGCAGTCATACCTGTGGTTGGACTGTGTCCGAGCTTGGGACTGGCGCAGTTTACGTATAGGACTTTTCAATGCATTTTGGCCTATTCTCAGAATGGCATCTTGTAAATGGCCCACTTCTGGTACTCAGAGTTTCCCGGGGTTTCATCCTGGCAATATGCACACCTAGTACTGTCGAATCCAGTTGAGAGGGCTTTCGTTTGAATTCTTTTGATTTGATATGGTAAGTGCGCTGGACTACCTTACATTAGTAGTAGGTTACTTCAGAATGTCTGGTGCAAGGGAGTGGCAACAGGATGTAAGCATCTTGTTGTCTTGTGCTTCCCTGGGGCACCTGGTGGGCTGCTGTGAGATACAGGAAGCTGGATTAGATGGGCCTTTGGCCTGATCCAGCAGGGCTCTTCTTATGTTTTATGTTCTTATTGTAACAAAATGCAAGAACTACAAGGAAGAAAGTTATTGACCATTTTGTTAAAATGATCAGAATATTTTTGCAGCTGATCAGGAGTTGAACGGTGCTTATTTTCCCACTTTTAAAATTTGTGACACATGATATTTTTGAAATTTGATTTTTGAAATTTGTTCTTTGAGATCGTAGCATATCCCTTTTTAAGTATATACATAGGCTTCCAATGTAAGTCCCGTTAGTTACATTGAAAGAAAGAGCTTTAAGCACTACACATGCTTATCTCTGTTACTGAAATCAAAAGGGTTACTGCACAATCCTATGCATGTCTACTCACGCCTATTGTGTTTAATGGTACTTATGTCCTGGTAAGTGGGTATAGGATTGCAGCCTCAATTTCTTAACTTTTTTATCATGCATGACAATAGTACTATTATATAAGCCTCTACAATAGCTAAGGGTTGTGCTCCAGTCACTGAGGTTGAGTCACAAATCAAATCAAAAGTCAGTGATTCTGTAGATCAAGTCGACTTGTGAGTCTTAGCGTACCCATTGCGCCTCAACCTGAGTCACTTTAAATCTTTTTGGCTTGAACTGTGAGTTGTTTTGAGAAAGAAGTCAAGTCCTTGAGCCAAAAACAACAACAACAACAACCCTTAAGCCTTCCTCTTTATCTCAACCCGCCCAGCCCTGCCTCCTGGAACCACCTACCCTCCTCCCACCACGTCTGCTGCCGCCATCAGTCTGAAGGATGGCTTCCGGTTTGCCTATGAGGTCTTTTGGGATGAGATGGAAGCAGCAAAAAAAAAGCAAGCAAGCAAGCAGGCACATAAACACTAAAGCAAGTCTTGACTCAAGTCTGTACAAGTCATGATTATTCATTTCCAAGTCACTGCCATGCATCTCAAATTGTACCGAGTCATTGGCCTCTTTGACTTGAGTTAAAACGAGTCGCCAAAAATTGTCATTTTCACTCTTTTGAGTAGAGTCTTCAGGAGTCAAATTCCCATCCCTGCAATAGCTAGCCAATAATCTTAAAATTTAAGATTGCCTGGGGCTTACTCTAGGGTAAAAGGACAAAAGTTCCCTTACACCCTTGCTGATCTCCTGCAGCTACCTACCCTGTGTAGGATGCAGCGCAGGCCAGTTGGCCCGCCTGCTCCAAAGCAGGTTAGGATTGGACTGCCCAGAATATTTATATACTGCTTTTCAACCAGAGTAGTATTGTCATGTTTACATTGTCAAATCCATTCTCATGTATGAATCTCCTCCCGTGCCTGCATGGCAGCTGGCCAAGATGTTCACACTGGTTGCCAGAATTTGCTGCAGGAATTTTGGGAGGAAAAGCCAGCAGAATCATACTTGAATGCATACACCATGCATGAGTATTCAGGTTGCTGGGCTCAACCTGTCGTACCAATTTCCTTGCTTGTGGGAAACTGCAGGATGCATGTTTGTAGTCAGCCCATGCGGGTTGTGTTAAGCCAAGACAGGCAGGTGTGGCAGTAGTAGAGCAACCTCAAAGGGAATGTGCAGGGCCGACCCATCCATGAGGCCAACTGAGGCTATTGCCTCAGGCAGCAGATTGGTGGGGAGCAATCTTCACTTTTTTACCTCCACTGCTTCACCTCCTCCATCCATTCCCTGGATTGGAAAAGGAAGAACGGGACAAGGAGGAAGAGGAAATGTGGAGGACAGGATAGTGCCAAGTGAGAACATTGGAGGCTGGGAGGAGCATCATCAGGTAAGGAGTCTCAGGCATCAGGAGGTCTTGGGCCAGCCCTGAATACATGTGGCAGTTCTCATCCCCACTTCCCTGAAAAATCATTTCACTGCAATGTCATGTCAATGCAGATTTAGTCCACTATCAGCCAGCATCAGTAACATGGCTGGCTCACGTTTTCAGAAGGCCCTTTGCAAACTGCCCCAATATGTTCACAATCTAAATTTCAGCAATAGGGGGAGACACCAGATAAAAGGAAAGGAAAAGCAAGGGCAACAAATGACGTGCCACCTTCTGTTTTACAAAAAGCTGAAGCACAAAGCCAGTGGCGTAGAATGAGTTAGAAGAAGCTTTAGAAAAGGGCCAAGAAAAGTGGAGAGTGGAAAGGGCCAATATGCTGCCTTGATACTAGCCCCCCTCCAAAAGACGTTGCAATTAAAATGTTTAGGTAAAGCAAGTGGCCATAAAATTTGGAAATGATGTGCGTTTGAAAGACATGGCAGGACCGCTTTTCTTGCTTGTAGGGTAAGAGTTTTGCAGTGGGTGAGCAGTGTTTCATCACCCCCACCCCACCCCCCCAAAAAACATCCCTCTCTCAATATAGAACATACTGTGGAGGCTTTTGTTGATTTGGATTATAAGAAATGTGGGATGTGCAAAATCTGGAATGCGACTGCATCTTGGCTCATCTACACCATCTGCAGATACAGAACTCTGGCTGAATCGGTAAGTGGGAGAAAAGGCTCAGAGATACAATGACATGATGAAGTCAACTCTCAGCCGGAGCTTTTTTGGGTTTGTTTTTAAGGAATGAAACACGAAGAACTTCAGAAATGACTGAAACGGAACATCGCACTCAGCCAGTGTTAGAAGCGACATGATTTCTAGAGCATTTACAAAGCTGAGCTTAGGGTCAAGCGTTTATCCACAGGGAACATAAAAATCAGATTTGCTTTCAGGCCTTGTAACCTTTGAGCTCAACAAGCCAAACATGCCTACCCACCATGTACTGGGGCTTGCCCAATGTTATTTGCACTGTCCAAGGCAGGTAGAAAAAGGAGGGGTGGACAACCATACATGCATGGTGAGCTTTTTTTGGTTAACTAGAATCACATAATCCAAAAGTATGTTAGAACCATACCATGTCTCACTATCCATTTATTAATTTACTGTATTTTTACCACATTTTCCTTCACATATGGGGACACAAAGCAGCTTAGGGCGCAATCCAAACCAATTTACAGCACTGCCATAGCTGTGCCAATGGGGCATGTGTTGCATCCTGCAGTTGGGAGGCAGCCACAGAGGTCTCCTCGAGATAAGGGAAAGTTTGTTTCCTTACCTCAAAGCTGCATTGCCCTTACCCTTGTGCTGGAAAGTTGGTTAGGATTGCACCCTTAGGATAAGGAATGTGACATGGCTTATCATGGAGCTAGTTTGCTCACTAGCAAAGTATTTCTTCTGCATAGAGATGCACACACCCAGTGATGTCACGTAGCCAGGACGCTCCGGAACGCAGTTCCGGTTGTTTTGTGTAGGACTGGCTCTGCCTACTGCAGTCGTCGCTGCTGCGCACCCCTGCAATACGCGAATGGGGCTGGCCGCGCCTGAGCCCTGCACGCCCGCAGCCGAAGGTTTTAGCCAGGCAGGCAGGCAGGCAGCGGACTGCGGGGGAAGCGAGGACGCACGGAGGAACTGCCAATCAACCATGCGTCCCGGTAGCTACTTCCTGTGTTCCGGTTGTTAGTGCAGGTAGATTCCACCACTGCACGCACCCCCTTACAGGGTGTTTGTAAGGATTTACTGAGATCATGTGTGCGAAGCACTTAAAAAAAAATCTAAACCAGTGGTTCTCAAACTTTTTTGAGGCCCTAGATTCTGCTGCCTGATTTATACATGCCAAAGGATGTGGATATAATGGTGATTGGGCAGTGTTTCCCCTACTAAATAGCAGCTTGTTTAACCCTTTATGCACATAGCCTAATCTGCCCTGTCAGTTTTGCGACCCACCAAAAATTGGGTCATGAGCCAGTGGTGGGTCCTGGACCCACAGTTTGGGAACCACTGATCTTAAGTAGTGTTCCTCAGTCTTGGGGCTGGGAACCCAATGGAATCATGAAGCCACAGTTGTGGGGTTGTGTTAACTTTTGGGAATCAAAAAGGCTGAAGACCACTGGCCTAAAGCACCACCAGGCAAAGGGAGAGGCATCTGGTGTGCTCCTTTAGGAGATTGTCCCAGTCCTGCACAGGTTCTTGGCAATTGTGCTAAAATAGCTTTCACTAGTGCCAGACTTCATGGTAACTGTTTTTCTACTCTCTCTAATAAGACTATTTAGTTACAATGAACAGTGCTGGAAGTCGGGAGTGAGCGGTGACCGGGTGGGGAGGACAGATAGGGTCCTGGGAGTGGACGGGGTCGATAGTAGGTCCCCAGTCTCATGCTTTATTGCTTTATATATTAGAATTGTGGCCCAAAAACGATTGAAGACGACTGCTCTAAAGTATTGTGCAGGTCGGTTATATCTTATGCAGACTGCTTATGCTTATGCTTAACCCCGGCTAACTGGGCAAGAGGCACTTTTCCAAGTGGTGTCCTCTTATATTTAGCAGGGGGAGAGCAATTGTCTCTTTTCACCCCAGCACAGTGTTTTTCTCATGGCTGTTGCTGGTGGTGTTCTCCATTCTTTTAGATTGTGAGCCCTTTTGGGACAGGGAGTCATTTAACTTTAATGTTATTATTTGCGTGTAAACCGCTTTGTGAACTTTATGTTGAAAAGCGGTATATAAATACTAGTGATTGATTGATTGATTGAAGGTGTTTGGATTTTGGATTTTTCTAGTAGGAATGATTGCATAAATACAATGAGAAGTGCTTCTTCTTGCTCTGTTACCCATTTGAGTGTCTGCTGGCCTCTAAAGCCCATTGGGAGGCAGCAGCAGCAACGTGCAGGACAAGAGGAGGTTTTCCCCTTGCACCCGCATAAGCCCCAGTCATCCCTATGGGCCTGCTCAGATCTGCACCCGCTATTGTCCAGGCGCAGGTGCAAGTGCGCAGGAGCAGCCGAAATTGGGGCCACCAAGGCTGGGGATGGGGTTTAGGATTTGGCACTATGCCTGTCCTGCGTCACAATCCCCATCTCCGCCCAGTTACGCCCCGGCACACCTCTGGAACGCCCTCGGTGAGGCCCAAGCGCCTATTGTGCACCGCCAATGCTCAACCTGCACAAGGCCGGCACTGTTGGCGCTGCTGCTTGCACCGGTCCAGTGCCGCACCGCCGACGCTGATGCACTTGATGGTATGTTTGCGACACCGTTCAGCCAGCACAAGAGCATAGCACCGGCGCAACAGACGTATAGGACTGCGCTCTCAAAATGTAGGTCTTTGCTTGCCCCAGTGAAGCAGTTCAGGAGTAGGTGGACAGACTTGCTTGAGCACTTTTATATGCAGTTCAGGCTCTGGCCTCTGGGGGTGGTGGCTTGCGGGAGGAAAACTACTACTTATGGCCTTGGAAAGCTGCCGCCAAAGTAAGTTAAGATGGCTTTTTAATTGATTGCCTTTGCAGGGACAAGATTGCAAATAAGAAGCAAACAGTAGGAGGCATGTCCTAAAACCCACAATGCTCCACTGAAGGCCTGACTTGGGCCTCTGTTGAGAAGGGACGCCAAGAGCAGGGTCTGCGGTTAACCTGCCTGTGAAAGCTGGTGAAATTCAGAAACCTCCTGAGTAGCTGCTGCCCGTTCTAAATCTGCTTTAAGTAGCTCGGCTACGTGCTTTTCCTTAACGTTATTAGGATTTGCTTCAGGGGAGGGTCCTAATCAGTGGTAAATAAATAAATCCTCACAGTACCAACAGGAATTGTGCTGGCTCAAGAAGTGTTCTCTGTTCCTGGTAACACAGAACACAAAACCCATGGAACAGCAATTCATTATGTGAAGATGAGAGCCATCTGATCTGCAAGAATAACAACTGCATATGCCAATTAAGACCCAAAGCCATCTGGTCTCAGCACTAGTTGCTGTCTCTCCATTTGGTGTGAGAAATTAAAATCTGTTTTATATGTGCATTCTAAGGCCAAACATATTTTCTTCAAAACATGTCTGCTGTCATAGCTGCTCATCAGGTCAAAGTGGAATCCCTGATCTTCTTTGTTTTAGCAACACATCCAAATCTCCCTGTTGCAAATTTCCGGCTGAGATCACCTATTCAGGAAAGACAAGTGCTGTAGAGCTTTGAAGGATGGCCATTGGAAGTGGGGGGGGGGGAGGTTGCAGGGCGGGAAGAAAAGAGAGTGGCATAAAAGGTCTCACTGGGGTTTAGGGACATTCTACTTTCCTATCCTATGTTCATGAGACTGAAGTTGCAGCTCAGCGCCCCAGCAGTATGTGCAGCCAAGAAAGAATATCAACATCACAAGAGTCAGTGAATGGGGTTAAAAATATGTGATGGATGGATGGATGGATGGATGGATGTGTGGGTTGGAAGCTGGAAACTCTAGACTGTTTATGTACTGCCACATTGAAGTGGTACTTAGATTGAACTTTAGACTTATGAGCATAGGAACAGCCCCACTGGATCAAGTCAAAGGTTCATCTGGTCCAGCTTCCTGTGTCTCACAGATGCCTCAAGGAGCACAAAAGACAACAAGATACTTGCATTTCGCTACCACTCCCCTGTATTTTGCAATCTGACATAGCCTATTTGCCTTGCACCCCCCCACCCCCCCAATGAGACCATGGCTTGGGTGGGTTTATCTTTATTAAACACAAGTAACCATTGGAAAAAACCATGAAACCTGCTGAACACACTGTCCCTCCTTCACCAGCCTGGGGTAGGCAAAATAAAAACTGCCATCCACGGTCAATTTGTCTTAGATTCAATGCAAGGGTTTCCAGATTTATTGTGTTTATTATTAAAGTGTGTTTTGGGCTGAGCTGGCCCAAGCCCTCCTGACACCTGAGGCTACATGCCAAATGCTGCCCCCCCCGTATCTGATGATGAGCCAGCCTCTGCTCCTCCAGTGCACCAGCTCAGCACTCTCCCCCCCTTCACATTTCCTCCTGTCCCCCTTTTCCAATCCAGAGTGGAAAGAGGAGGCGGAGCAGTGGAGGCAAGTAGGCAGGCAGAAATGGGCACCCCCCCATCTGCTGCCTGAAGCAACTACTTCAGTTGGCCTTGAGGCTGGGCCAGCACTGGCCTGGGAGTCTTCAG
Source organism: Lerista edwardsae (assembly GCA_029204185.1). Taxonomy (NCBI): domain Eukaryota; kingdom Metazoa; phylum Chordata; class Lepidosauria; order Squamata; family Scincidae; genus Lerista; species Lerista edwardsae. Next base: position 13,209,869 of record JAJKFI010000032.1, read on the forward strand.
AGCACATTGTATGCATTATCTTTGTGAGCCTTACTACACCTCTCAGATGGGACTGAGAAATAATGGCTTTCTCTTGGCTGTATAAGGAGTTTAGAGTTGAGCTGAGACCAGCTTACAATCTTAGCCACTGCACAGTAACATTTGAAATGAAACATGCCTCTTCCAAATATGTGTTTCACCCCCCCCCCGCCCAATTACTCAGTTTTATGAGGAAGAATGATGTGCCATCGATCAACCAACCACCTCCTTGAAATTAGGCTCCTTCTGCCATTTGCTTTTGTGTTGGGCAAAACTTCCAATGCCCAAAAACAGCTATCTGTAACTCTTCCTCAAAGCCTTTCATGAGAAAATACTTTCCTTGCAATTCCAACACGCCACATTGCCCTTTTGTGAATTCTGTGTTCTCTTTTGTTGATGTGCAGCTGTCTCTACATAATTTGAATACAGCCCAAAATATGTAGGATGGTGGAAATGTCAAAATATCAAATTTAAATCATGCAAACAAATGTGCATTGGTTGAGTTCTTATAAGATTTTCTCCTTTAGTTTTCACCCTTCAGCGCATAACTTTCTTGGTGCACTTTTTTTGTTTCTGTTTTTTTTTTAAAGCTGCCACATACTGTTTGATTTGTTTGGGCAAAGCTATTGAAAACATTCAGCTCACCCACCTTGTCACAGTGCTGTAATCAAAGCTGAGCTCACTCTTAAGAAACTTCAGGATGAAATAGGGGTGTGTGGGGGTTGCAGAATGCTCCCCAAACCCAAATGTACATTCCTTTCTTCTCTAGTTCACAGTAATGATGTCGATGCTATCTATTTTGTTCTCCCCATGTTGGGTAGTTGGCTCCCATCTTCCATGGACTTTACTTGAGCAAATTCAACTACACACATTTATTTATTTACAGAATGTGTATCCTGTCTTTTTACCTCATACTGGGGCACCCAAGGCGGCTGACACTTCGCAAACAAACCAAAACAAGAGAGAAAAACCACAATTTAGTGCAAGTGATTCCACCACCATTCCACTTATGATATGCCCCAGAGTGAGTGTGAAATAGCAGAATGACGTTGCTTTTTTCTCAGTCTCAGTTCCTGTGTGTTTCTCATAACATGATTTTAGTTCTTGGACAGCTCAGGCTGCCTCTGGCCCATAGATTCAAGCACTTTTCCATTGGCTGTCACCTTCTTTGCCCAACTGTTCCTCCTCCCTAGCAAGCACCAAGGCTGGAGCCTCATCAAAATGGCCAACTCTGTGGCAGATTTAGCAGATCTGTGGCAGATGTTGTGATAGTCTTACTAAGCTTATTGTACAATAGGTGAAAGCTCATTACATTTGAATGGATGGATACAATAATTTTCACTCAGACCAAGGGCAATTAGAAAGACAGTGTACATATAATGTAAAAGCTGCACTCATGAATTTTAAGCACATCTTATCCTGGCCACAATGACAAAATCACTTTCTTCAAAGCATCAAAATCAGCATGGCCTGAGAAGAAGGTTGGTAGTCTACATAGATGATGGGATGATTGGATGATTAGAACGGCAAGCAATGAATGGTGCTGGCTGTGCTTCCTAAAATCATTGTCTTACAGTTCAGAGGAAATATAATGCTGATAAGGCATGTCTGTTGAGAATTTCAAGCATTCACAATTTCCACACTTTATATTGCGTCACCTAACAAAATGAAGGGTGATAAAAGTGTTCAATTTTCCTTCCGGCTGCTAAGAGTCACATGCGTATTGGCAACACATAATTCCTCCCTCCCCTTGCCATCGCTCAATCTTTAAAGAATTTGGAACAAATATATTTGGTTTAAGATTACTTTACTAAACCCAATGTGAGTGGCACTCTGCAGTTCTGACCAATTTTGTGGACAGAGAACTGCGATTAGCATGTACAGGCATGCCCTGGTGCCTGCTGAGATTACGTTCTGGACCCCAATGTGGATAGCTGAAACCATGGATACTGGGGATACCTATTTAATGATAGAGGAAGATCAGTGGTTTTGCTGCAACAAGGTAAAAAGAGATTTAATGTTCCCCTGTCTTTTTAATAGGCATCCCAGTATCCATGGTATCCGTGGATAACTGAAACCGTGGATACCAAATCAGTGGATACTGGGACACACCTGTATTGATCCTTCCCTGAGAAATTCTGGTACTCTTATAATAATTTGGAAGGATTTTATGGCAGTTTCTTAGTCATTTTGTCAGACAAGGCACCTTTAGCTAGCTTGACATTTTCCCTTGGTAAATTTTTGGTGACAGCTCTGTGTGAGGTCACATCAAAGTGAAGAGCAATAGTACAGATCTGTGGTCTGCTGTTGAGGTGGGTTGAGATGGGTGAGGAGCACTCAGCCATGTTCCTACTTTACATTTCCCATTATTAACACCTTTTCTCACAACCTCTGAAGGATGCTTGTTTTACAGAAGAGGTAGGATTGCCAGTCCCTGTAGCTCAATCACAAAGCAGCTCTGGTCACATCAAAAGGGAGGAAAATAATGTAGAAAGAGGCTGATGATGTGGCTATTTCCCATACCAGAGAACCGTCCATCTAGGAAAGGCTGCCCAATTTTTATGTGGAGGTGCTGTGCATTTTGTACTGTTCTCATGTTTACTGTTTGGCTGCTTTAGGGAGATGCTAAAGCTAAATGGAGGAGGGGCATTTTGGTAGTGGTGGTAGATGATGCTCATAGCAGGGGCCAGAATCAGCTTTAAGCCAATTGCACCAATTGGGCCCCCACACTAGGGTAAAATTAAAAAATAAAATAAATATTTTTACTAAACTATTTCACAGTCACTGAAACAGTAGGTTTGTAGTTTATTTACTTTTCAAAGGTAATCAAAAGTTGAGCCTAATTATCTGTGGATTTTACATCTGCAGATTTGGCTCAACACGGGTCCCCTGGACCCGTGTTGAGCCAGATTAGGGGCTTCCCTGGGCCTCGTAATGCCTTAAAAGGCATTTAAAACATCACTTCCTGTTTTCACCAAAACCTGGAAGTAATTTTTTTTCAGCCGAAACAGCCATTCTGAGACCAGTTGAAGCCACATGCCCTTCTCAGAAAGCCTTCCGGACCCGACCTGAGAAAGTGCGTGGGCAAAATCTGCAGGCTTAATTACCCGTATATTTTTTTATCCATGAGGATTCTGGGAATGGAACCCTCATGGATAAAACGGCCCCATCTGTATTTTGTTTGTTTACCTATAGGCTCACTTGTAGGCAGTTGTATATTTAAATGTGCTTAGAGCCATTTGTTCCATTAACTCAAATGCACTTTGATTGCTTTCCATCCCTTCCAAAGAGATATAAAGTCTATAATACATTTTATTTATATCTGTAAGAGTCTGGGGCCCTGCAAAAAGGTTTCCAATAGGGTCCCACAGCTCCTAAAGCCAGCCCTTAGCCAACCCGATAGCTGGCTACTATTTTTATTTCTTAGAAGCCCCTTCTATTCTCAAAATGATGCTACAGAATCAGGCATTCTGACGGGGCTTCTGGGGGAAATGCCCTCCAACCAGTGACTGCTGCTCCAAAATGGGCACAGCAAGCACAAGCAAGCTGGCGCACCAGTTTAGGCTCTGCTTTTGCCTCTCCACCTTCTTCCTCCCATCGTTAACATTAGTTTTATACTTATTTGTATTTTATCTGGGTTTCAGTGTTGTATGAATATTTGTTGTGAGCGGCTTCAAAGGTCTTACTTGTAGAAAAATGGGACATATCTTTAAAAATAAATAATACATGTTCTTTCATTTCTTTGTGGTCTAATTTCTATTTATAAAGTACTGTATTACTGGTGTGCCTGCCTGTTTCTAGAATTGCTAGCCAACCAGGGAGGGAAAAAACGTGAACTGGCTGCGTTTTCGCTTCCAGGCCAGTTGCCATAACCGCAAATGGACAAGGCTGCTTTTTTTTTTAAATCTTCAGGCAATTATTTAAAGCTTACATGGACAGTTTTGTAGAAGTCTCTGACAAAAAAAAAAAAGCAAAAAACCAACCGACTTTGTCATCTGAGTCCATTTGCTCATCATCAGGTACCAGAATTCTGTATTTTGGGGGTTAGAAACCCTCAGTGTTCCCAGCAGGAAAATGGCCTAAATCTTAGTCTTTGTTTTGGACTCACAAGGTTGTTTCAGATACTTATGTTTTGAGGGGGCTTGTCCAGTGATGTCATGCAGGGGGTACGTGGGGGTACGCAAGTACTGGTTTCTAGGATTACAGCTGGCCCTGCCCATTCGCCCGCCCACTCGTCAACTCCGCCCGCTGCAACGTTTGAATTTCCTGCATGTTTGAGTTGCCTGCATGTTCTCAGAGCCAGGCAGGCAGGCAGGCAGCGAGCGGAGCCTTTCCTTTCCTTGCCACTGAAAAATGAGTTGCTCTGGGTTTTAACATGATGCCAGGCCTCCTTAACATGTTCTGGGGGTGCTGTGGAATACTGTTGCAACTGTTGGGTCAGTTTAAAATCATCTGAGGCCTCAAAAAGGGCTTTTTTCATGTCACTTCCTGCCACGACATCACTTCTGGCTTATGACATCACTTCCGGTGGGCGGGTCCCGACACGTGCCAATCAAAAGTGAGTACCTGTTCTTAAATCATTTAGATGACACCACTGGGCTTGTCCCTTACTAGGGCAAACAAATTATATATGGGCTGTATCTAATAGTGTAAATCCTATTCTATTCGGAGAAACCACCACTGACTTTAATGGGACTTAAGGTGCAATCGAATTGTGCCCTTGGGCCAATGCATCTCACTTGCGTCGGCCCAGATCTGTCACAAATGTACCGTAAGGCACGTCTGTGACAGAGCAGGAGGTGCTCAGCCATGCCACGGAGCTGCCCAGGTACGCCAGCCCAGCGCTGGCCGAGTTTGGCTTTACAAGGGTGGAGGGAAAGCATGAGGGGGCAGAATGGGGTGGAGAGCGGGTGAGCCTGTGGGCGGGCTGGCCTGGGGAGGTGGGGTGGATCGTGGATTCAGCTGGTGGGCCAGATCAAAAGAACATAAGAAGAGCCCCACTGGATCAGGCCAAAGGCCCAACTAGTCCAGCTTCCTGCATCTCACAGTGGCCCACCAGATAGTATAGTATTTAGTGGTTGATGCAATTTCTGATAGGCAAGTTGTTCTTTTCTATATCCTCATACTTGAATATCTGTTTGCTGATATATTTGACTCATAAGAACATAAGATCCTATTCCCCCATCCTTGGGCTGTGCAGGCCTGATCCAGACACTCGAGTTTGCACCAGCGATTTGCACTATATCATGCTGGATACAGCGCAGGCCAGCCTGTCTGCTTGTTCCAGTGCAGTATAGGATTGGGCTGCCCAGTATGTGATACTCACTTGATTCATTTATGTCAGTGGTGCTTAGTCAGGACTCACTTTCTTGGAATACAGAGCTATATATCATTTTTTCTACATCTATATTGGTATTAATATATAGGTATTGATATATAGGTGTCATTAGAATGCTACAGCTTATATAGGCTGGGTCCTGTCCAACGAATTAACTGGATGCAAGTGTAAGACAGCATTTTGTTAAACTGAACTACACATCTTCAATGCAAAGCAGTGTGTTGCACTGTTGTGGTGGACATTTTATTGATCTACAGGCAATGTTGTCACCTCTGCTAAATTATTGGGGTTACCAAGTTAAACAGACACAATGCTTCTGTCACTTCCATTAGTTGTAGAAAGAGGCTCAATTAATAATGCTCCTTAGCATTGATACAGTGCTTTAGGGTGCAATCCTAACCTGGAGTTAGGCCACCACAGTTGGGCCTGCACAACGGCCACCTTAAAGCATGTTTGGACCACTCTCGGAATCAAGGAGGATGGGGCACATCTGTGTGCTGCAGGAGGGAGCGCGTTTCTGGGCAGGGCGTTTCTGGATGGGCTAGTAGGCACGCCGGCTCGTGGAGGGGGGGAAGCTGGGATGCTGCCAGTAGGCCACATCCAAACCCCCGTCCCCAGGCTGCCCAGCCCCAATTCGGGCTGTGCAACTTACTCGGAGTTGCACCTGCTAAATAGCAGGTGCAGATCCAAGCAAGCCCATTGGAGCTGCTGGCACCTACCTTGGGGTAAGGGCACAAATGTGCCATTGCCCCGTGGAGGCTCCAGCCAGCTCCTAACTTCTGCTGGATACAGTGCAGGCACGCTGGCCTGCCCACTCCAGCGCAAGTTAGGATTGCACCCCAAAGCTCTTCCCATATTTTACATCAGTAAATCTCACCTTGGTCTTGCAAAGTAAGTCAGGTGTCTTGTTTTTATGCTTCTTCACTAGCTGACTAGAGGCAATTGGCAATGACCATTGATTCAACCAGAAACCTTGACCGAAATGAGGGAAAAATACATTAGCCAGGACAAATAGACCTTTTCAAACTAGCATGGTTGTAACGGAAGCCTTCTGCAGTAGCTCAATGATTTTGTCAAAAATAAGTCATCAAAGGGGAAGTGTAGACAGTGCTTTGTTTGCTCTGGAGCCAGGTGTGGAATATTTATCCATGTAAAGTGCTGATATTCTGCAATTTCTGCAGTGTAGGAAAAGCTTATCCAAAAGAGGCTTCCGCTTCCAGCTTATTTTCTTTCTGCAAATGGAGAAGGTGCCTTCCTGTCCGCTTTAATTTCTCAGCAAGAGCTGTATCTAAAGCTTCTCATTATAGTGAGCAAAATTATTAGATTACTACTCACATTCTTCTTGAGGATTATAGATATTCATGACCTTCAGTCAAATATATGTTTGTGCTACATCAACAAGCAGGCCAGAAAACTGGTCTTGCTTTACAGTGAAAACACTCCTTAAAGCAGCACTCTCTCTATGGAAGATAAAGTGATTATCAGCAAATATGTTCTTCACTATTTACTTTGTGTGTTTATGAAGCTGGCATTTTGGTTAGGGGTTTTCTTTTTGCTTTCACAAATCCTTTGTCTGTGTCCAGGAGATGCACAATTAATCATGATAATAATTCTTGCAATCATCTCTCTCTCTCTCTCTCTCTCTCTCTCTCTCTCTCTCTCTCGCTCGCTCGCTCGCTCTCATTTAGCATTTACTGAATTATCTATTAGGAGTCGAGGCACAAGCTTCTATTGTTTCCATCTCGGTTTGGGTTTTGTTTGGTTTCCAGTCGGCAATAAATCTCCTCAGGATGACACACGAGCAGCTCCCCCGAGACAGCCTGTGCTGAAGTGATCTCAAAGCAGCTGGTAGTCTTCAGAGAGAGATTTAAAGAGCTGGGTCATGGCCACCTTCATTCAGCACCTTAGCAGAAGACAGACTGCCTGAATGAACTGCAGTCCTCTTTGCTTCAGCAGGCAGGAGTGGAGGCAGGGAATGAACTGTTGGAGCACCAGAGCAGGCCTCATCATTCCTCAGTAATGAGTCTTTGTTCTCGTGACATAATGTTGGTTTAGTTGGGAAAAAAATCTTTAGGTGAAGATCTGGCAGCCATAATTCACACTGATATAGGCCTTATTCACACAAATGAGCAGCCCCCATTTTGTGACATTTTTAAGTACAACTGTCTGAAGGCTGCTTGACATTGTTAATCCTGTATCCTTGACTCTTCAATCCTGCAGTATTACATCAATCCTACAGTCTATCACAGCATCCAAGAAGGGGAGAGATGTTATATGGGCAGTAGATCAGGACCTACTGAGAAAGGTGAGGAATAAAGCAGAAATGAATAAAACAATACTAGGCAAATCTGTATGGCATAAGGGAACTTAAATGGCCCATCATACAGAGCATTCTCCAAAGTGATTGTTTTTTTTTTTTTTTTTAAGTGCTTGCAGTATCATGGCTTATTTGTTTGAATTGGTGCCTGGAGCAGTGGTGGAGCTATCTATGGGGCGGGGGGTGGGTGGGTGTACAGTGCCCCAGGTGCCATCTTGGGTGTGTTTGTGTCACCACTGAACTCCAAATTTTGAAAATTGCATGTTTACGGCATAATATGGTCATGCTATATACCATTGGATGCAGAATTCCACCCGGAATTCAATGAAAAAAACAGAGTAATATCTCTGTTATATCAAAAGTTATGGCCAAAAAAGTAAAAACCGAAAACAAAACTTCTTTTGCAAAAATTGCGGTTTTAAAAATCGCAGTTTTAAGGAATTATACTGTCATGCTGTATACCACTGGATGTGGAATTTCACCAGGAATTCGATGACCCCCCCCCAAGAGTGTAATACCTTAATGCTAGCAGAAGTTACGGTAAAAAAAAAATTGCCATGGGGGTGTGTGTGTAAAAAAATTAAGTAGCCCTAGTTGCAAAATGCCCTAGCTATGCCATTGGCCTGTGGGTATGTCAATGGAACATACCCACAGGATTGGGCTATGAGTAATCCACAAGAAAAAGCATTTAAATAATTCTAAGATGCAAGATCTGAGTTGTTTAAGAAAACTTGTTTAAGAAAACTTGTGCATCATCATCATCATTGGTATTTAGAACCCTGTGACATGGTGGGGACGTGGCGGCGCAGCGAGTTAATCCGCTGTTGCTGGGCTTTCCAACCGCAAGGTTGGGAGTTCAAGACTGCATGACGGAGTGAGCTCCCCTTGCTTGTCCCAGCTCCTGCCAACCTAGCAGTTCAAAAGCATCTAAATGCAAGTAGATAAATAGGGACCACTTTGGTGGGAAGGGAACGGCGTTCCGTGCGCTACGGCATACAGTCATGCCGGCCACATGACCACAGAAACTTGTCCTCGGACAAAACGCCAGCTCTACAGGCTTTGAAACGGAGATGAGCACCGCCCCCTACAGTCGGTCACGTCTAGACCATTCGGTCATGGGGAAACCTTTACCTTTATAGCTAACTATATATTTTTTCCAGAAGTCTAAAAACAAAGACTAATCCAGCAAGATGTTCTTCGTTTTTCTATTATTGTTTCCTCTGTTAACAATGTGATATGTCACTTTCTTAATTGTTGTTTCCCATCATGTCAGGAAGCAATCGTTTACATTTGAACTGGTGGTTAATTTGATTGCTATTCACACATGCAAGCCATCAACAGATGAACGCAACAGTACATTTCTTTGTTGTCATACTAGATCATTGAGTCAGATCAAAATCTCTTAATGCATGAGGGCTTAAAAATCTAGCCAATATTCTTTTTCATGAATCATATTTATAGCAGCCTGATGAGCCCAATATTAACAACTACGTAAAATGTGTGGGCTATTATAGGTGACTAACATATTGTGGATTGTTGTGGAACAATTCCTCATTAATAACTGATTGCAGAGGTTTTTTCTTTCTTTTAATAGCTCAGTTGCAATTAAAATTAGAAATCCAGTTTCAGGTGAAAATAGCTAGAGTATACTGCTTTCCTACGAAAATTGACATTGGCTCAAAATATTTGCTCCTTAACGTTTCTGTTTTAAGTCACAGGAGTTTAGTTCCAAAATGTGTGGATAGGTTTGCAAGTGACTTATTGGAATCCTTCATTCTAATTCTGAAAAATATTCTCCTAGTTCCAGATTCTCATATTACTCTTAGGGTACAATCCAATCCAGCGCCGGAATGGCAAGTCTGGCTGGCCAGCACCATATCCGACGCTGGGTTGGGGGAGGCTGGAGCCTCCGCTCCAGCCTCCCCTATGTGCTCCTCGGATCTGCACCCGCTAAAGAGCAGGCGCAGATCCAAGGAGACCGTGTGGCCCGAATTGGGGCCTTGTGGCCTCATGGACAGGCTTAGGAAGTGGCCATACAGCCACCTCCGAAGCCCGTCCAGGTCCCGCCCAAGTCCCGCCTCCCCCTCCCCCCTCCCACCAATCCCCATCTCAAAATGGGACAGATAATCCCTTGCACTGACCATCTTCGATGATGTTGCATCGACATAAACGGCATGCTAGGATTGCGCTGCCCATCATTTAGGATATGGTCCATGTCCTATTGAAGACAATTACTACATTTGATGGTGTTCAAATGTGTTCTTATTTACAGCCCAATCCTGAACTGCCTGGCTGCCATGGCAGCTGCTAGAATCTCCTCAGGAAAAGGGCACATTGTCCCCTTCCCCCAGGGAAAGCTCCCCCCACAATGGGGCTCCTCGACTTTCTGCTGATCAAGTAGAATCAAGTAGCCCCATGTCAGGCTGCTTGGGTGAGTTAAGATCTGGTTGTTGGTTCCTCCCCTACCCCTACCCCCTCTGCCCAGTTCCACCTTCCTGCCCCGCCTGGAATCGGTGTAATGCCAATGAGGGGTAAACTCACCGCTCACCGGCATCACTTTGCCACCTCCAGGCATGCAGGGCTGTCAGTGGAAAAATGTGGGTGTAAGCCCTTATCACCCTTGTTGGAGGAGCCTTATGGCACATTTGCAACACAAGTACGAGTGATACACTCGTAGCGCCCATGCAGGAGGGCTCAGGATTGAGCCATCATTCTTCAGCCAAGCTTTCCCATAACTGGGGTGTTGCTGACATTTTATGTAGCAAGGCACAGCTCCAGGGCTTCTCTGGGACTCAGAAAGGGCATAAAAACATCAGGTTTTCTCAGATAACCAGAAATTGCATTCTTTTTGCCCAATACAGGCAATCTGAGGCCTGCAGAGGCTGTGGGCATAAAACCCTCCAGAGGTGATGACAGCACAGATCTGGGCACCTTCAGAAGATCCAGGTGGGACCTTCTCCTGAGGGCTTGGAACCCGCAGCTTCTGAAATCCACGGGTCCTGGTCCGTGGATATTGCTGGTCCACCTGTATATAACACATGTGACTATGTGCAAGGCATAAATAAACAGAAATAAAAGAAAAATAAACATAGAAATTTCAATGAACATAAAATAAAAATTGGATAAAATTGGATAAAAGTTGGATAAAATTGGACTAAAGAGGGAAGTGTGGACAAAATCTGAAGTGTGATTATAATTTAAAACAGGTAAAAGCAAAGTGATGAAAATCACGTGGATGAAAGTCAAGGTATTGATGTACACGTAGCTAAATTGTATTAATTAAATTATATTATCTCACATTTCTTTCAGAAAGGGTAGCTATTCTAAAGTTTTGAGAATATGCAAAAAGTATTTGAAAAGTATTTGAAGTAAATTACTCTTTGAATAGAAGACTTTTAACTAAATGACTCAGGCGGCAATCCTACCCACACTTACTTGAGAGTAAGCCCCATTGATTATAATAGGACTTGCTTCTGAGTAGACATGCATAGGATTGGGCTCTAAAAATCAAACAGCAGCCCAACTGATTGTGCATTACATAGCCCAATACTCTTTCCAGGTCTTGAAGAAGGCAGATTTCTTTTTATCTTCTTTGATAAAAAAGAGATTTAAAATATTTCTTAGGAAATGCTTTTGCCAAAAGAGAGACAGTATTCCCTGAACAGTTCTGTTGCGTAGGATGTTCTCCTGGGAATTCATTCAGTCTGTTTTCAAAATTCTCACCCACTTACTTAATTCACTTGCATATCATGGATCTGTTTGAATATTTAAGTATATGCATTAAATTAAAATAAAAAAGAGTTTCAAAGGAAAAAGTGAATTAAAAGAGAACTGTGGTAGAGAGAAAATATATTGCTGTTTTATTTGTCCTCCAAGAATCTCATGGCAGCACACATGGAGTTGATCCAGACAACAGCCCTGCAGGCTAGGATAGATTGACAGGTTGCGACTTGCCCAAAACTACCCAGTGAATTTAATGGTTTAGTCCAGTGTTTCTCAAACTATGGGTCAGGATCCACTAGGTGGGTCACGAGCCAATTTCAGGTGGGTCACATAGCACAGCCATCATGGAAAATAAGGGAAGATGGGACACCAGAAAGGAGGAGGGGTGTGTTGTTATTTTGCTTGTGTCAAGGGTATAAATAGGCTTTTAAAAAAAATTTCTGATTCACTTTGCTGTTGGAAAATGGCTGAGAAATAACCCAATCCTATCCATATGGTATGCCATCATAGCAGCCAGGCTGTAGAGTGCTGCTGCCAGTGCCAGATCCAGAAAGCCATGAACCCATGACAGTGCCCCATAGATCAGCCACTGGCATGGTTTTGCTGACAATGGGGGCAGATCAGGGTGGGGATTGAGCCAGGAAGGGGGCAGGGTGGGATGACTCTTGACAGAAGTGGTACCTGCCATATCTGAACCCCCTGGCCCAGCCTTAACATGTCCCCAGATGGCTCCTCAAAAAGAGCTGGCCTAACTTTGAGAAGTTCCATTGGGGACGAGGCAGCAGCCACAGAGGTAAGCAAAATGTTTCTGTACTTACCGTTCCTGACTAGCCTGATCTCCAGCAAGCCGCAGGATGCAGAGGACACTGTGCCAGCCGCCCTGCACTGTGCAGGCTGGTCCAGGATAGGATTGGGTTGTAGGTTTCCTCAGTCCAACACTCCATCTACAGATACACCCAGCTGGCTTGTTTTGGGGTGGCCATCACAAATTTGGAAAACTTGTGGGACTCAGGAGGTAGAACAGAGAGAAATATCTAGATCTAACTGCTAGGGCAGTTAATGCTTGTCCTAATGTCTAGGGCAGCCATGTGCAACAAACACACAAAGCATCTCCATGGTGAGGGTTTCTGTTTGGGGCATTCACCACTGGAACGAACCTTTCTGCCAGGGGAGGGTCTGGAACAAGTTGCAAGGGGAACCACAGCAGCATTGAAACAAAGCATGGTCCTCGTTTCTCCCTGCAGAAAGGTGCAGGCCAAGGGCTAGATGAGATGGATTTGAGCCCAGCCAAGGCACGTGCACTAATTGGCACCTGCCTTTTACACAACAGACCAGAAGCAACTAGGCAGGGACAAAAGAAGAGGGGGAGGCAGATCGAGAACTCACACCAGCTACTCGAAAAAGATGCTCTCTAGCCACCAAGCCATCCATCAATGAATCAAAAAGTATTTATATACCGCTTTTCAACATGAAGTTCCCAAAGCAGTTTATAGGCAAATAATAGGTAAGTCTTGCCTCACAAACCTTTTGGAATTCTTTGAAAAGGTCAACAGGCACGTGGATGTGGGTGAACCTGTGGATATCATATACCTGGATTTTCAGAAGGCATTTGACACGGTCCCCCACCAAAGACTGCTGAAGAAACTTCACAGTCAGGGAGTAAGAGGGCAGGTCCTCTTATGGATCCAGAATTGGTTGAGGGCCAGGAAACAGAGAGTGGGGGTCAATGGGCAATTTTCAGAATGGAGAGAGGTGAAAAGTGGAGTGCCCCAGGGATCTGTCTTGGGGCCCGTGCTTTTTAACTTATTCATAAATGACCTGGAGACAGGGATAAGCAGCGAGGTGGCCAAGTTTGCAGATGACACAAAACTTTTCCGGGTGGTAAAAACCAGAAGGGATTGTGAAGAGCTCCAGAAGGATCTCTCCAACTTGGGGGAATGGGCAGCCAAATGGCAGATGCGTTACAACATAGACAAATGTAAAGTGATGCACGTTGGGGCAAAAAACCAAAACTTTACCTATAGGCTAATGGGTTCTGAGCTGTCTGTGACAACTCAGGAGAGAGATCTCGGGGTGCTGGTGGACAATTCAATGAAGGTATCGACCCAGTGTGCGTCAGCAATTAAGAAGGCCAATTCCATGCTTGGGGTCATTAAAAAAGGGGTTGAGAATAAAACAGCCAATATTATCATGCCATTGTACAAATCGATGGTAAGGCCACACCTGGAATACTGTGTCCAGTTCTGGTCACCGCATCTCAAAAAGGACATAGTGGAGTTGGAAAAGGTGCAGAAGAGAGCAACTAAAATGATTACGGGGCTGGGGCACCTCCCTTATGAAGAAAGACTGCAGCGTTTGGGGCTCTTCAGCCTAGAAAAAAGGCGCCTGAGGGGGGACATGATTGAGACATACAAAATTATGCATGGAAGGGATAAAGTCGATAGAGGGATGTTCTTTTCCCTCTCTCAAAACACCAGAACCAGGGGGCATCCACTAAAACTGAGGGTTGGGAGAGTTAAAACAGATAAAAGGAAGTACTTTTTTACCCACCGGGTAGTTAATCTGTGGAACTCCTTGCCACAGGAGGTGGTGATGGCATCTGGTCTTGATTCCTTTAAGAGGGGATTGGACAGATTTCTGGAGGAAAGGTCCATCGTGGGCTATAGGCAATGATGGATTGTGCAACCTCCTTACAAAGGTGGTGGGCTACAGGTACCGGGTGCAAGGGAGTGGCAACAGGATGCAACAGGATCTTGTTGTTTCATGCCTCCCTGGGGCACCTGGTGGGCCGCTGTGAGATACAGGAAGCTGGACTAGATGGGCCTTTGGCCTGATCCAGCAGGGCTCTTCTTATGTTCTTATAATAAAGTTAAATGGCTCCCTGTCCCAAAAGGGCTCACAATCTAAAAAAATGCAGACCACCACCAGCAACAGCCACTAGGAAAAGACACTGAGCTGGTATGGGGTGAAGAGGGACAATTAATCTCCCCCTGCTAAACATAAGAGGAACACCACTTGGAAAAGTGCCTCTTGCCCAGTTAGCCATAGCAGGAATCAGGCAAAGAGCACTTCTTCTATTAACTAGATTACTATATTTTGCCAAACTCTTGATTTAAAAAATCCTCTTTACAAAAACATTTGCTCAGATGTTTTTGACGTTTCTGTGTCATTTTGTTGGAATTCTGTTTCTTTTTTTTTCTTTACCTCGAATGCTCTCAACAGTTAAACCTGGTAAGTGCATCATTATTATTCAACTTTGTTTTTGCAGTCAAGCAAGTATACATGCCACAAACAAAGTAGGCCAGTGAAATGCTACTATGTAGAACTTGGCACAGTGCAGCTGCTGTTAAACAATTTATGTTATGAATAATGAATTTTGCCACCATTTTTTTTAAAAAAAGCTCCTTTCAAAGCTAATATTGAAGTACAGAACATGCTGGTAATGCTTGAAAGTCAGAACCTTGCTTGGGAATCTCGAAGGATTTCAAATGGTTCTGAATATTTTATATGCAGACCAAATTAAGATATAATGGTGAAAGGAAGCATGAAGCGGGATGGGTATGATACAAGTTAGCAGAACACAGACTTCATCCTTGTCTCTTTTTTGCATTTCTTGCATGGTAAGAATAGGCCAGTTATCTATTCGGGGGTGGGGGGAAGCCTGGGATTTCCTCTATGACAATATCAGTAGTGGCAGTCAAGCACCGCTGAAAGACAGCTTACCTACCATTAGTTATATTCCGCTGTGATCTGTCAAGTTGTAGGGGAAGTAGGCTAGGCCTGTGGGATCTTCTCATTGGAATTGTTGCTATGATCGGGGCCAACATTTTGGAAAGTAATATTCAAAATAAATGTTCAGTGACTTTCTGAAGCAAGATTTTTTTCTTTCCTCTGAAAACTTCTGAAGTTTTCCAAGGGAATCTGAATGTGTTCCTACAAGGAAAACAAAAATACTCAGCGTTTCTGAAAACCCTGAACATTAACTCCGAAATTTCTGACAAAGCAAAATTCCCAGAAAATTTCTGGGTTCCTCCCAAAGTGAATCAACTGAGAACAATGGAATAGCTAATGAAAATTGTAGCCTGGTGCCAAGGGCAAAATGATGCCGCAAAAGTGATGTCAGAACAGGAAGTGATGTCACTTCCAGAAATGACAGCACACCTGGGCTTTTAAAAAGGTGAAAAATTGGGGAACCCGCATCCTCCCCCCAGCAGCATGCCCCCTCCTGCAGTCACCTGCAGTCTGCAGACTTCATGAAGCCTGCAGTCACCCCCCGACAGTGTTGTAGCTAAGTCATTTTATACTTGGGGCCCATAAATTTTTAAATCGCCCATATGAAAAAATCATTCATTCATTCATTCATTCATTCATTCATTCATATTTTTCACATTTTTATACTACAGGTGTGCCCCGGTATCCACTGATTTGGTATCCATGCATTCAGGTATCCACGGATACCATGGATACTAGGACGCCTAATAAAAAGGTAGGGGAACATGAAACAAATCTCTTTTTTAACCTTGTTGCAGCAAAACCACTGATGTTCCCCTATCTGCAAAAAGGTGTTCCCAGTATCCACGGTTTCAGGTTTCCATGGTGGGGTCCAGAACCCCAGAGGATACCGGGGCATGCCTGTATTTTTACATGACAGTTATATTTTTGTTTTCTAGGTTTTTGGCCATAACGTTTGATAGAATAAAGATATACTCTGGTTAGTTCCATTGCATTCTGCATTAAATTACCTTTCCAATGATAAGTGACATGATAGGATCATCATACATACCAAAGTTTTCACAATTTTGGCCACTAATGTCAAGCTCAACTTGTTGCCCTCCTAAAGCTTGTTGCCTGGTGCAGTTGCACACCCCAGCACTACTTTATCTACACCCCTGGCTGAGAATGTTCAAGGGAAGCCAAACATTTCCGTGTCTGATATTTTCAAGGCTGCCTGAGTGACTTGAGCGTGTGCTCCAGGAGAGTGCTTCTCAGAGTGTATGCTGTGGCAGACCCACAGTTTCTTTTTTCTGATGTGGTAAGGACCAGCACCAGTGGCATACCTGGGGGAAGCAAGGGGGCAAATGTCCCAGGCACCATGCCCACCGGGGTGGCACTGACAGCCACAAAATCCCCCCACTGCTAGTTTTTCACATTTTTAAAACAGTGAAATAAGCTGGCAGTGCTGTTGGCTTCTTTAATTTTCAAAAAAGCAATTCCGCACAGTGTTGGACTGCCCTCTCCTTCTTTTGTGTAAAAGGGAAAGGGGGGCAGCCCTCAGATTGCGCCAGTCCAGGACCTGCCAATCTGACAGCGAGTCAGCCACTCTCGGCACAGTTCCAGAAATAATTTGCAGTGATGCAGTGATGTCTCCCTAATTACTTCTAGATCACGGGGTGGGGCAGCAGATTGTTTGGTGGCTCCATGACAGCGCAAGCCTCAATTCCGCTACCGGCACTAGGCATAGATACAGAGTGGAGGGATGTATCACATCTGCTTACCTTGTATTTCTCACTTCCTTCTTCCTTTCTTCCTGTCTCATAGATTCCCATGAGGCTTGTGTGCAACCAAGTCCCACACGTCCTTCAGCGAACTCCAACCAGAAGCAAGAAGTGAGAGGAGCTACGCCATGGACTGGAAGCTAACAGCTTGTGGATCGGCACTGGTCCATAGTTTGAGCAGCACATCTCTAGGATACACCGAAGCCTCAATGGGCCAGCCAGTATGCTGTATGAGCACTAAAACTGTACACTAGAACATGCCCCAGAGCAGGGTTGTTTGGTTGATACGCAAGTGTTCCTTGGCTGACAAACTGCAGCAAAAATGGTTTGCTGAAAGTAAAAAGGTTGGAATACGCAATGGATAGGCAGTCGAGAGGGCTCAGCTCCTAAGGTCTATACACTCCCTGGGGGAACAGGTGGCTGCTGTGGCAACGTCTTGCACCCCACTCCTCCCCTGTGGATGTTCTCGGCCTCCATAGAGAAGAAACGCCGCATGCAAAACAGCCGCAGCATACTCCCCTTCCTCCAGGAAGTGGTGTCACAAAATCCCATGATGCATCGGGCACTGGCAGCAATGCCATAACAGCACTGTCCCAGATGCTGGGGTAGTCCATTACAACACTGCTCATGAGTAAGCACTCCAGCCTGCCATGTGAAGCAGCAACCCAAGGTGCTTCCTTTTGTGCTGCTCCATCGGTCAACTCCATTTTCCCTTTACGTTTGGCTGGACAAAACACGCAAGGGGTTCAGCCTGTGCCATGTAGACCCCGCTAAGTTACTGTTCCAGGAACAATTGTCTTTTATTTGCCTGAATACAGTTGGCCTGTGCTGAGCAATGGAGATCCATATCATTATGAGAAGAACGGAAGGAAGGTGCACTTGCTTACTTTTAAGATTAATATGTTTTTTTCATGGATCCACCTCAAGCTTGCCTATAGGTAGCAGAAAGAGGTCAGAACCGACAATTTGCTTTCCAAAATTAAACATGCTCACAGGATCTCTGTGAATTATGCTCTGTGTTAAGATGAAAAGCCTGACCTGACATTGTTATACTGCCAAATCCCTGGCACTTCAGTCGGTAGCCAGAATACACTGTGATGGCACGGCTGCGCTTGTTAAAAGACATCATTTTTAACTCAAAGTTAACAGGTGGTAAATATTCGTTTGACTTTGTGAGAGAGGAGAGAGATGTGGGAACCCTCTGTTGTTTTATTCACAAGTAACAGTAAATCATATACTCTCTCTTTTTGGTTTAAGGCAGATGAGTTAATCAAAGTTAAAATACGGCTTTAATCCAGCACTTTGATTGGGCCCTTGTTCTCTTTTTTTGGAACAAAAGCAACACCACCACACCAGAGTATAGTCACAACTAGAGACTTAAAACTGCAGTATGTTCAGACAAGCCTTGCCACTAGCCAATAAACGCAAGTGGTAGATTGGCTGGTGTTCTATCTATCAACAATGAGGAAATTGAATCAGTCTAGGATTGTATCTTCCTGGGATCTGGATTGTCCAGCCTTGTATCTTCCTAGGAACTTGGCAGGGCTGGGTGGGGCGGTGGGTGTACTGGCCCAGGAAGGGGGGTGGGCCTGGGATGCAGCTGTTAGACCACATCCAAGGCTCCATCTGGAGGCTGCAGACACAGATCCCAGGAACCCATAGGGGAGGCTGGAACCACCCCTGAGGCAAGGAACGTGTCCTTGCCCCGGGGAGGCTCCCCAGCACACCTAAGGTATGCTGGATATGATGCACGCCCACCTTGCCATTCCAGTTTAGGATTGTGCTCCCTGTCTCCTTGGACATGCGCTAGCTTCTTAACTGGTGCAAGTACAAGAGAAAGGGGGCTTGATCGGAGGACAGAACCTAGTGCAAGTCACCCATGATGGGTGCCACCCCTTCCTTCTTCCATCACAGCCACGCCCTCTGCATTCCAAACTGTTCCACCCTCCCCCTGCCTTATTCTGCCTCCCTGCCAACCTATACGAGTCAGCAGGCATTCCATGTCTTGCTGCCACCTGTGCTTTATGGCCTCAGCGCTGGCATACTGGAAGCTTGCAGCTCTGTATACTGTCAAAAGGTTATTTGCAATAGCCATAAAATATGCCATGCATTGGGCCATTTATTTATGTACATGATTGGACTTTATGTACATGATTGGACTATCTTGGAGCACAGTTTTTTTTGTAAAGAAACATTTATTTATTTTTTAAAGTCAATTTTTTCCTTTATCATTCTCCCTTTGCCCATGTTCCCCATTCCTCATTCAAAAATTCCCTCAATTTTGTTGCAGCTCCCAGAACTTTATGGGGAAAGACATGGAGACATGCTTGGCCTCTCAGCTAGAATGGTGTGTTTACTACATTCCCCCCCCCAATGATTGTCTATTGTATGGCAACATATGGCAATGTCTCTGGTTCCAACTGGGTGGATCCAATCTTGGTTGACCACAATCAACTGGCAGACTCCACCAATGAGTTTTGGGGTAACCTCTTTGCTCAGAAGCAGTGAGTAAAATTTTATATTGTTATTTGTGTATTTATGTGTTTTTCACATTTTTATAGTACCTTTCTCCAAATACCTGAGGGTGTATATAGTTCCTCTCCTTTTATCCTCACAAGAACCCTGCAAGGTAGGTGAGGCTGAGAGATAGTGGCTGGTCCAGGGTAATCCGGTAAGCTTTATGGCTGAGCAAGGATTTGAACCCGGATCTTGCAGATCTAAATGTGACTCCCAAACAAATCAAATAAAAATGTGGGAAGGGGGAATGCTCCTTGGAAGGACTCTTCTTTCTTGGTTAAAGAACAGTGAACAAACAACAAAGAAAACTGATTTCCCTGTGAAAGTTGGAAAGGCAAATTGCATGATATACCCGAATCAAGAATTTTCTGCCTTCGAAAAGGCAAACCCTCTGGAGAAATTCCCACACCTTTCAGCAAGCCAGTGCTGCTGGGATATCTGCAGAGGCAAGAGTCTGGATGAAGGATGATTGATAGCACCAGAAGCAAGAATTGTGTAGCTTTTGCCATGAAGAAACCTTCAAATTGGGGTGAACATGTGATTGCATGTCCTACAATGTCAACACTCATGGATGTGGCTCACGGATGCATTTTCCCATAAAAAAAAACTGCCTGTCTGGTGGGGGCCTAAATCTAAAGTCTGATATATCTATGGTGTAAGAGCAGGCACAGGTTGTTGAAAAGCTATTGGAAAGAGAAAATACTCCAAAATTTAAAGGGAAGGGGAACTGCCAAGTAAGGGGAGAAGTTGAGAAGAAATATGTGTCCAATCTGTTCCTAAGGGATGGATGGGAAATGGCTTACAGCCTCTCATCCATATATGGGAATCTTCTCAGTATGCAATCCAAACCAACTTTCCAGCACTGACATAGCTGTGCCAATGGGGCATGTGCTGCATCCTGCAGTGTAGCAGTAGTCACAGAGGCCTCCTCAAGGTAAGGGAATGTTTGTTCCCTTACTCCAGGGCTGCATTGTCCTTACTACCCCAGTGTTGGAAATTTGGTTAGGATTGCACCCTCAGAGTCATGTATGGAAGGGGGAAATCAAGCGTAGGGGCTTTCTGCACATACATCTTTAATGCATCTTTAATTCATTAGAGGTGGGCCATTGATACCATCTGGGTATCAAAGAAAAAGTATGGGGAGAAAGCATAATCTCTTTCTGCCAGGCGAGTGCAGAGAAAGTTCTGGCCTGTGGGCAAGTGGTGATAACTGTTATGTGCAGCTCACCTGATAGCTGAGGTGAGTTTAGGGTTAAAATGGAGGAACTGGGCAAGTGGGATGCTTTAAAAAGATAGGAATTTTTTCTCCACTGAAATTATTCTATGGTGGCTTAGGCTACAGAACCAGAGGATGATCGTGATTCTCTATCATACATTCTCTCTAGTGCCTTGGTTCCCCACCTTCAAGATAAGGAAACCACTGTGTTAGGGGGTGGTAAGAGGGGTGACTAACCAGTGGTGTTGGTGGCAAAGGCACCTCCAGGTTTGCACCACTGCTACCACCTGAGTAAACAAAATGGTTTCAAGACTTGCCTGGCAGCTGAGATTCCAGGTTTTGCGGCATCTCCTGTTACTGCCAAGCAAAACCCAAAATCCCTTCGTTTAGCCAGGTGGAGGTGGTGATGGCATGGAGCAAATCCGGAAGTGCAGTCAATGCCATCACCACCGGCTAGCCACTCCCCTTATAGTTGAAAATAGTGTTTCCCAATGCCCTGGGAGGTCACAACCCCCAGATTGGAACCATTACTCTAGTGAATTATTTATTGTGCAAAATAGGAATATGGTCTGGGAGATCTGGCATTAGCTTCACCCAAACCAAGGCTTCAGTCCTTTGCAAACTTTCCTGGGAGTATGACCAATGGAACACAATTTCTGAGCAGACCTGCATAGGACTGGGCCACAAGTCCTTAACTGGTGTCAATTATACTTTTTCTGTGAGGCAAAATGGGGAGGAAGGAGAGGAGAAAAACAAAAGCTACACTTTAGCATTTGGCACTGAAAAACATAATGTGAAAATAATAGCAAGATCATTAAACCTTCTTCTTGAGTAGCTTGTCTTGGTTGCCATTTCAGGATATACTGCCTTGAGCTACTCACCTTGCACCTTTTGCACAAGATGCTCTCAATGATGGGAATTAAATGCCTATATTCCACCCACGTGGTGTACAGTAAGTGGCGAGTGTGGCAAGTAATTTATTAAGACTGTACTGGGGTGAAAATTG
Organism: Lerista edwardsae; assembly: GCA_029204185.1. NCBI lineage: Eukaryota > Metazoa > Chordata > Lepidosauria > Squamata > Scincidae > Lerista > Lerista edwardsae. The sequence goes on from JAJKFI010000032.1 coordinate 13,231,499, forward strand.
CTCAAGATTTATGTTGTGGAATGTGAAGTGGCATGCTGTATGCGATTCTGAGTGTAACTTTATGCTCTTTGGAATGCAAGATGACATCCATCAGAAGGCAGATAAATTACACCTTACGAGGAGGAGCCGGGGGTGGGGGAGAGGATAGGAAATATTTTTAGGTTGGCAAATACTGCTGCAGCAGCAAGGCAGCTCTGGCATTTCTAAAGAATCGAGGCTCCTCAGGGGCTTCCTTTCAGCTACTTTCAATGCAGCCACAAACATCCTTAACAATTAGCTTGCTGTGGAGTATGCTCCATGCCACAGGTAATAATCATCTGTATCTATCCACTCCCTTGGCACAGCAGAAGATTGGAAATTGTAACCAAACTCTCCAAGAAAGTTCTTTTATGTAAATGTGCAAGTTTTCCTTTGATTTCAGAATGACAAAAAGGGAACACTCCCAGATCCTCTTCTAAGCAAAGGCCCAGGAATATGTAGAGAAACTGCTTGGTGCATCTCAGCCCCCCCCCCCGCTCCACCCCTTGCAGTAGCTCCCATCTAACAGTTGTTAAATCATACAATGGAATTGGCTTTTTAAAACAAGCGCAGGCACATGCTTCCCAGAACCATTCTTATGCCTTTTTGATAATCCAAAATACCCTCCTTTGTATCTTAAGACTTTCAGAATAAGAGGCTGTTAGCAGATTTCCTTTAAGTATTGTGAAATGTGATGGGTTCATTTTGAAAGGAAGAACAGAGGAATCTGAATTCCTCTTATTTTTAAAGTTTAAAGCCATGCTGGTTCTTAAAAGTTCAACAGTGTGGCTTGAGAATGCTACAGTGGTTCAAAAACAAGGCATTCTAAAAGAATCCAGAGTTGACCGTGGCCTTTGGTTCTTTCTGGCTGCATTTTGTATTGCCTGTCTGCATTTTGGACATTAGAATACGAATGAAGTTCCAGCACAAGCCTATTGTCAGGGGCCAATCTTAGCAGGTGGTCAACAGGGCCACCTCCTTGTGGGTGGAGAAACAGGAGCATGCGAGGGGGGCTCACGTGGCTGATAAGAACACTCTCTGATTGGGGGCAGCCAGGCCACTGAGAGCTGGAAAGCTCAAATTCAGGCCAGTGACAGGAGCAGCAGCCCAGGAGGAGGACTGCAGGGTAGAATACAACCCCCTACCCTAGGGCAATTTCTGAGGCCCTGAAGGATCAGGTTGGCCCAGAAGGGGAACCCAACAGAAGAGGCCTTCGGCAGGCTGACAGGATCAGCAGGGACTCTGATTGACTTGTGGCCCGGCGGCACCAAGGTGGATACCTATACATGTTTACTCAGAAGTAAAAGCAACTACATTCAGTGGGCTTACTTCCAGGTTAGTGTGTACAGCATTGCAGCCTTTGTTGTGTACGTATGTCCTGTGTCTTTTTCTGGCACCCTTCTCCCAAGAAACAAAAAACAATCAAAACAGGTTGGATTCACTTTTAAATTTGTCAAGGTCCAGAGAGGGGCTGCCCTTTCCTTCCCGCTCCCTCCCTTCCCTATTCGGAAATGCAGCTTACTGGGGAAAAGCTTTGGTAGATCAAATCTGCTACCACCAACTCAGGAGATCAGGTTAGACACAGGTCTAGCCTTATAATGTAATAAAGAATATAATTTTTAAAAAAGCCCCAACAACTTTCTGTGGGATGTAGTCAAAAGAAGCTTTAGCTAGATCAGGGCCACAAACTCTGTGATTTTAACAGCTGCATGACAAGCAGGAGTTCAACATGTAAACTCTGAGCACAGAGATACACTAATGGGAAAAACTACACTTGTTGACTTCGACCAGTCATGTGGCTAATGAAGGCACACAGTCTCTGATCTAAGAAGCGATGAAAGCTGTAAGAAAATGGGCTCACATAAGGTTAGGAACAAACAGAATTACTGGAATTAAACTTGTGTACCAATTTCTTAGAACAATGGGCCCTGCAAAATGAAATAATGAAAAACTGATGATAATTACAGGCCTTCAACAGAACTCTGACGACAATTACAAAATGAATCAATTTCATTTTAGTCATTGCATTAACTAAAACCAAACAGAAAAGAAAACTAGGGCTACAATCCTCACCTGACAGTAGGTCCCATTGAACACAGTGGGTCTTCCTTCTGAGTAAACGTGTACAGGATTTTGCTGCAAGTGCTGTTATAATTTCAGCATTCCATCACAGCCACCTGCCATGAGGTTGGAAGGCAAACCCAAAGGCTATGTAACATTTAAAGGGGTGTATGGATAAGGGGATAAGGTCGGGAGTAAGAGCAAGAATCATGAAGACTCTCCGAGCTGTGAATGGTTCTGAAGGTGAGAGGGAGGGGTCATGTTACACAGGGGCACAGGTTCCTGAGAAACTTAGCAATTTGCTCCCCTGTAGTAACACCACTGGACTGACCAATTGGCATTACAAACACGTCATGGATTGTTATAATTGGCAAGCTGCTAATTTTCCCTGTACTGTACTCACCTCATTTCTTCTTTCCCTGGCCATCCTGGAGGCCTAGCAGGTGGTATAATCCATGTAATAACGTGTCTGTTTTTAATTCCTTCGCTTCTTGCCTGTTGCTTCTCTGCCCATGCCAGTTAGATAGAAAATAGTCACTGGGCCCACACATTGCTCTTGCTTGCTATCATAAGTTGCTTACTTATTCACACATTCCGACCTCCTCAGTGAGACAGACCTGTGCCTAAGGGCTCCAGCTTCTTCCTGCCTCAGTTAGTGAGAGCAACATTGTGCCCACACACTGCGGTTGCTTCATTGAGTGTGTGTGAGAGAGTGACCCCCTATGTTCTCATGCTGATAACAGCTGCCTGAAGTGGACAGAACAGCCACTGTGACCTCACAAAGATGCTGCCCGTCTATTGGCTTGACTTTTGTGATGCTGTTTCCCAGGCACCCGCATGCTGAGGCTGCCCTCTTGAAGGAAAGGGAGGTACTGGCAGTGCAGACTTCAAAGGGTAGACCTTCCCAGATACATGCCAGGACTGGCCTTGGGAGCTGCATAGCCCACTTGGAAACATTTTCTGCAGAGCTCCAAGATCACAGCCAAGGTCTGAAGAATCTTAGAGATAAGAGTTAAGAAGAAAATTAAAATTGCTACTGTTCTGTATAAAACCTGCAATGTGATGTTGTGCCTGTTGCAATGCGTTGTGTGTATTTAACAAGACTAACATGGCCATAGCAAGGGGCCCCCTTAGATGCAGGGTCCAATTGGCTTAAAGCCAATGATAATGTATAATGGTGCTTGCCTCTGTGTACTGTAGAGATGCACAAGAATGGGGTATACGTTTCCTGTGAGGCTCCTGCTACTTCTCTAAGGATCTATCCACCTGCTTGCCCACCTGCCACCACAATTCCCTTCACAACCACCAAGCCTCACTAGATCTCAGCTTCAGTGCCCACCTGGTAGAGGGGAGCAAGAACGGGAAGGTGGACAAGATGAGCAGAATGGGTGATTGAGTTGAGTCAGTAGATGTGGTTTGTACGCATACTCATAAGGGGGTTGGACTCGGAGGAGTGGAGACATATCTCTTATTTTTGCATCATGTGAGCAAGGATATTATTCTCTTGCCTATGAAAATCAGGATAGGCCAGTGTGCTTTTGAATCAGACTCTGGTAGGATTAATCTTTTATGCCGAAAGTAAGGCTTTGTGTTAAAGTGTAAGAAGGGGAAATGCTAAATGACTGTGCAGGACCACTCTGAGACCCCAAGCCTAACCAACGTTCCAGCACTGATGTAGCCATGCCAACAGGGCATGCACTGCATACTGTCAGTCACAGAGAGCTCCTTAAGGTAAGGGAATATTTGTTCCCTTACCTCTGGGCTGCAGTACACAGTTGCGGAGCCAGCTGAGGCTCAGTCAGGGGTAAGATACAGGTATGCCACACCCTGTGCCTGCCCTCCACCCCTTTCACCGACCATATTACATTAGGCTCCATTTTTGGAGCCATAAGAGGACAAGGGGGTGGGCAGGCAAAACTCCATGGTGGCGGCTCACGTCTGCAAGAGGTGAGCTGCCATGTTGCCGTCCCCCCCACTCCACTAGCACGACACTCAGGGCATTTGTCGTCCCCCCCCATGAGTACAGTAGGACTGCCACTGGCATTGCAACTGCATTGGTGCTGGAAAGTTGGATAGAATTGGGCCCTGAGATTGCAAACCTTCCCACACTTACTTGGGAGTAAGCCCCATTGACTATAAAGAGGCATGTCTTCTGAACAGGAATGGGATGTGAAACATTTTGTTCATCCTATGAAAACTTTCTTAACGAGGATGGACCTTCATGCCTTTGGCTGTTTCCCTCTGCCACATATTTCCTTCCTCACTTCATCAATTCTATATACTGTATAAGTTCCACTTTTTTGGAGTTCTTCATAACCTCCAGCAAAAAGTTTCACGCTGCTTCTGGTCAATTTCAAACTGTGCAGCTTTAAAAGCAGAAGATGTATCGAGAGGCTTTATCCTCTAAAAAGATCTTTTCTTTTTATAACTTTACCATTGATTTCAAAACAGGAGTTTACTACATTATGGGGGGGGGAGTCATGGGGGGGGGAGGTTGTATGTGCGTGTGTGAATCAGAAGAGAGAGTTAAGATTAAAGTGGTCAATGAATTTCACCTAAAGCAAAATTTCAAGGAGAATTTGGATGTTGCACTTCCTGTTAACGTGAAACATACAGGAATGTTGAGGGAAGCAAAAAGAGTTCTGACATCCTCTTGAGAAATTTCCACGCAGCTAGAAAGTAAAACCTGAGGCTGAAATTGCCATCAAATTTCACCAAAAGCAAAATGTCAAGGGGAATAGGGGATAAAAATATGAGATATTTTTAGAGGGTATCCATGGATTTGGGGCCCAAAGATTTGAGTCAAGCTCCTGACCCACGGTTCCACATGCAGCCTCACTGACAGCCAAATTCTATAGCATAGCAAGGCCAGCATAGCTGGGCTGCATCCTAAGCCCAGTAGGAGGCAGCAGCAGTGCAGCATAGGACAAGGGGAGGTTTTCCCCTTGCACCTGTGTAAGCCCTAGCCAGCCCTATGGGGCTGCTCCGATCTGCGTCTGTAAAATAGCAGCCACAGGGGAATGTGTGCAACAGCTGCCCGAATCAGGGCCATCCAGGCTGGGACGGGGTTTAGGATATGGCGCTACCGCATTCTGCCATCGCTGCCCCCGTCGTCGCCCACTGAGCCACCCAGTTACACCCCCGGCACACCTCTGGAACGCCCACGGCGAGATCTTGTATTCGATCAGCGCTTGGCTGGCACTGCCAAAGGGCATGGCGGTGCTCGAATGCTGGCACTGCTGCTTGCACCGGTCCTGCACCCATCCCTCCAAAGCCAATGTTCTTGATGGCACGTTGGCAACAGCGCTGGACCGGCACAAGAGCGTAGTGCCAGCCCAACGCCAGTATAGGATTGTGAGCCTCAGAAGGCTTCCAGAAGGCCTTAGAAATGCACTTTCAGTTTTTGCAAAACTGGAATTGAAACCTGAACTAGGGTGATGGCCCCAACTGTGGATTGAATTATCTGTGGTTTTCTGCAGACGGCGGGGTCCGGGAACGGAAACCCCATGGGTGCTGAGGGCCAATTGTATCTTTAAAAAACATACACCCCTGAACGGATTGTTTGACATTTGGGATTTGGAGTGGAGCTGCTAACACTACACCACTTTACTCTCAAGAAAGCCCTTCCAAACCTAGGCAGATGTCTTTCAGGAAGATATTAATTTAACAACATTTATATACCACCCTTCTGATAGCTAACAACAACATTTGAAAACACTGATATAGTCCTAAAAACAATCAAAGTGTAAAAAACAAACAGCAGCATAGCAAACTATAACAGCATCCACCAAATGGATTGAGGAAGCAGTAGAGAATAACAAGAACCCACAACAAGTTCTGTAATGGAAAATGATTTTGTGCTGTATCTGGTGAATCAATAACCTTTTTTTAGACTTTTATATATTCCAGTTTAAAGAGCAAGGCAAGAGTCAGAAGCCTATAAAGTTTATAGGACCATGTTGAAACCCTCCAGTTATTACCAGACCTCTGCTGACTTGGTGGCACTCAAACGCAGCAGAAAGAGAATCTCCTAGCTCATTGCTCAGAAATCAAATCAGCCTGGTCAGGTTTTTATTATTATTATTATTTTATGTCTTTTGTTTTGCTGCGGAAAAACTCAGCGGAAAAGGAAAACCCTTTCCAACTTTTTTTAAAAAAATCTTTTTTTGTTAGGTTAGCATACAGATTTTGAGGATCTGTATCCTAACAGCCCAATCCTGAATCACTTACTGCCAGGGGTATGCATGCACCGCTGGCTCTGTCACACATTCATGGCACTACAGGAATGCCAGTGCCAATGCCAGTCAGTGGCTGGGCCTCAGCGCCAAGCAGGGAAGCCAGCTAGCACTCAGCACCAGCCAGAGGTAAGTGCTTTTTTGGGTTGGGGGAGAAAGGGAGGGGGTGGAACTGGGCGGGAGGATCAGGCCTGGTAGGGGCAGAGAAGGCAGAGAAGCCTCTGCTGCCAAATACTGAACCCCCTCCTGAGCCGGGCAGCTCAACATGGGGCTCTTCGACTCTGGATCCAGCGGTCTCCCTTTTGGCATCACTGGAGCTCTGGGTTCTGGCCAGTTCAGGATTGGGCTGTTAGATTTGCCAAAATGGCTGGACTCTTGCCTGTGGTTTTGCAACCCATCCAATCTTGGCTGAGCACCAGGACAGCAATTTTCAACCAGTGTGCTATGGCACATTAATGTGCTGCAAATGATCTGTGGGTGTGCCATAGGAGTTGCGGGGAGGGTCATTTTTAGTAGAGCCATTGTGGGATGTGAGCACCCCTTGTCAACTGTTAAAAAAAAACAAACTAAGGGTGTCTCTTGACATTGTTAGCACCTTGTCAGTGTGTTGTGAGATAAAAAAGACTGAAAGTTGCTGACCTAGATCATGCTCAGACCTAGATCATGATATTTTATGTCAAGGATTGCCAATCCTATTGGTAGAGGTGTAATTTGTCAGTATTAATGAAATAAAAACACAACGATTTCTGCACTTCTCATTTTTGTAATAAAAAAAAAATCCAAAATCTGCAAAACACAAAAACAAAACTGTTTTCTAGCACCTTTCCATATTGGTTTTCTATAGGCTGGTTGGGCTGGTTGGGGGTGGGATGTGTAACTGTGGGTGTATCTGGTGATACTGTACTACCCATTATATTGCCTAGTTAGTACACTTTAAAGCGATTATAATTATACAGGTGTGCCCTGGTATCCTCTGATTCGGTATCCACATTCAGTTATCTACTGATACTATGGATACTGGAACTCCTATTAAAGGGGAACATTAAACAAATCTCCTTCAAGGTGAATCCTTTTTCCACGGTTTCAGTTGTCCATGATGGGATCTAGAACAGAACCCCACTGGATACTGGGGCATGCCTGTAATTTATAAAATTGCACCACTGGAATGCTGCATTCTACATTTCTCATTTTTGTCAATTAAAAATAAGCAAAAAAAAAAATCTATAAAAAAAAATCGTTTAGGAAGAACTCTACCTATTGGGAAACTACCACGGTGGCATAAAAACTGGGTTCTGTGGCCAGCCTCACTTGGTTGGGAAACCCTAGGATCTTATGGTGCCTAGCAGGAGTCATGAACAAAGTATGAAGAGTTTATGCTTCAGTGGGATGCCTCAACTTTAAAATGAAGGATTGGACTACTATTGCTGGGCCTCATTCATTTAATGTGCATAAAGTGCCAGGAATCCTTCGAGAACGAGCACTATAGAAGTGTAGATTATTAAATATGTAAGAAATATGTAGAAGTAGATTATTAAATATGTAAGAAGTATGATTAAAAACAAAGCATCAAGTTCGCAATTTTATTTTTCTTTTCTTTTTTTAAGTAGTTCACTGGGAATGCATTTGTGAACTGTGCAGCTTTGTTGTTGGACCATTGCAGCTGGCAGGATTTTAATAAATAATTAGTTCCCCAGGGCCTAATTTAGAGATACGGGCCACTTAGCAATTAAATGTAACATCAGAGGTCGCTATGAGCACTCAGGACCTTTGTTAATTCAGTTCTGCATGTTAGCATATTCTCATAGACTTTGCGGGCCCTAAAGGGACCATCTAGTCTATATGCTTGTCCCCTTTTTCTCCATATAATGCAGGCCAGTTTCATTTTATCCATGTCTTATTACTTGCTGAAATGTGAATCCCTACATTTGCTAAACTGAAATGTTACAGGTTTCTACCTTAAAAATGCTAATTGTACTCTGTCTTCAGTTTCTGTGAATGACAAGATTGACTTTTCAGATGGAATCCTATGCTAATTGCCATCAGTGGCGTTCCTAGAGGGGGCAAAATGCTAAATTTTTTCAGACTTCTGAACTCCAATGTAAAGCGGCCCTCCCCTTTGCCTTCAAAACCATTTGCAGCTGCAACAGCAAAGTGGAGTTGGCTCCTTTGCTTTTGCAGCCACAAAAATGGCTGCATGGCTCTGAAGGCGAGGGGGAGGAGCTTCTTTACACAGATGTTCAGAAGCCTGAAAAACTTGGTGTTTTGCCCCACTCTGGGAACACCACCAATTACTTGTTTTCAGCATTTACTCTGACACCACACTGGGACTATTGCTTTTCACAGAACAAAGCACAAGATTGTGAAACCCGCAGCAGACTGTAAAGAGTTCCAAGGGTGGGTTCTCCAAATTGGATGAATAGACATCTTGATGGAAAATGAAGTTCATTGTCAGTAAGCAACTATAAAATAATGTCCACTGGGCAAAATCTTCATGACAAATGGCTACATATCTACATTGATGGGATCTGAACTGATGGTGGCTGTCAGTGGCGTAGCTAGGGCATTTTGCACCCAGGGCTACTTAATTTTTTTACACACATACCCACGGCAATTTTTTTTGTTTGTTTTCTGGCCATACCTTTTTGCTAGCATTAAGGTATTACACTCCGGGTTTTTCATTGAATTCCGGGTGGAATTCCACATCCAATGGTATACAGCATGACCATATTATGCCATAAACTTGCAATTTTTGGAATTTGGGGTTTAGTGGTGACACACACCCCCAAAGATGGCACCTGGGGTGCTGCACCCCCTGCCCCATAGGTAGCTATGCCACTGGTGGATGCCAGTCTGGTTTAAGTCGTTACCAGTATGTTTTAAACAGGGTGATCTGGGTTCCAATCCCTGCTTAGCCACAAAATTTTGTTGATGATCTTGGGCCAATTACTGTACCTCAGTCTATTCCACTTTACAGCATTACTGTGCATATGAAAGAGAGGAAGAACTGAGTAGCTAAATTCTTTGGAGGATTGGGCCCAGGACGGGATTTAAGTTTCAGCAGTTGCTACCAAACCTGCCCCTTTCCTGGACCTGATCTGCCCATCCCCTTTGTCACTGCCTTGTCCTGCCCTTCTCTGCCCCTGTACCACCCACCACTCTCCCTCAGCCCCATCCCATCTTATCCAGTGTCCTACCTGCCTTGTTGGGTCTTTGTAGATCCATTGACGGCTTCAGACTTCCTGCCAGCACTCTGGCAGCATGAAGTAGCCAACACTGGTGGAATGCTTGTTCTGCTAATGGAATGGCCCAATAGGATGGGGCTGCCCATTTATTGAAAGAGGGATACTACTAAGTACCACTTGTTGGCATGAGGTAATGAGGGAGAGCTACAGCCTTCATGCCCTCTTTCCAGATGTCCTGGAAGCATCCATGGTTCACTGTGGGGAAACAGAACCAGCAGTTCTTAAAGCCATATTCAGAGGAAAACACGAAGTTTTCTTCTTCTGTTCCAAATTTATGAAGTCATGAACTGTGGTCACTTGTCACAAAGGTGAAATAGGAATTAAAGGCTTGGGTAGCAAAGCATAAAAAGCTGTCTGTTGTGTAGTTAATAGAAAGAGAGGGAAATAAATGGAAGGATATGACTGAAGGTCATTTTGCAGGCTGGCGATATTACACAGCAGCGGACTGGTTGGCCTGCAACAAGGAATGGTGGGACATGAAAATATAATAAAGTGGCTTAACCACAGCCAGACATGTACAGTGGAAAACACGGCCAGCACCAAATTGGGCCCCACACCTGGAGGGGTGCTGCACGTGGGGATCGAGCAAAGCGCCTGCAGTCGCAGCCGGCACCTTGCTTCTGTAGCTGACACGCCAGCATAAAATTGTCTCGCCTTGGTGAAAGGTTTGCAATTACTCTACAACACAAATAAATAATACTATAACAAAGTCCTTAGTGTCATGTTTATGACCACCCAGTCAATAAAAAGAATTAAACCAAAATCAAACTAAATTTATGATATATTCATCATGCATAATACGCCTTCCAAAAGATGTGCACTGGGCTCACTGAGGCAGTTGTGTGAGAACTGAACTCTGCATAGCTTTTCTTTTTAATCATTATGCTTTATTGCTAGATATAAGGTATATATCATATACTGGGATTTGCTTCACCAACTTCTTTCTAGCAGAAAAAGATAATCATGGAAGTTCTGACTTCCCAATAATCGTGTCAGTTGTATTTCCAAAGGTGATACTTCCATATTTAAGAATGCTTGACAGCACTTGGTTATTTGAGTGCATCCTTCACACTCCTTTATGGTGAGAGAATCAGGAAGTTAAGATGAGCAGCTGTAACATCCTTGAAAAGTGTGAATAAGTAGCCTCACAGCCGTAAGAGTGAATACAGCAGTTGTGCTGCTCAGAAATATGAACCATGTATTTCAACAATAATTGCAAAATTGCAAAAAGAAGGGTCTAAAGCCATCATTATGAAACAGTAGAAGAAGGAAGACAGGCTCATGTCTCAAGCATCAGAATCCCTAAGTTTCCCTTCCACTTAGCTCCTACACCTGTGATTTGTATCTATACCCAGCTAATAGCACCAGCATATCTGGCAATTTAAAGCATTAGGGAAAGCCATAAAGGAATATAGTCCTCTACAGAATGGTGAGTGGAAGCACAAGGTCCCTAAACGTACACCAGAGCATATGGTCACCCCCTGACTCAAATTCTGTGGATAATCTTAGGATGAAATTGGAATGAGAGAGTTCAATGATCCTCATATTGACTGGGTGAATATTTTGCTGCAGATTCTCTGCTTCCCGAGCAGTGAGCAGAGCAACTCAGTCTGGAGTTCTTTTGGAGGAGCGAGCCCTAGAAAGTAATGATGTTGAGTTATGTTTGCCTTATTTGAAAATATAGAGCCTTGGGTAGAGGCATGCAGCTTGCACCCTCCAACTGAATAGCACTTCTGCTGCCTCACATTAGAGCCTTCTCCCTGCAAGGTGCTTCCAGCCGTTGTCTCTCTTGGTGCATCAAGTTCTGTCTCTGTTTCTCTTTGTCCCAAAGCTGGAGACTACTCTTTTCTTTATTGACACACTCACACAAACCCTGCCCCCTGCCTTAGCTGGAGGGAATGGGATGTGGCTCCTTCCTCAAACTCTGATGCGCAGCTTTCCCATTCAAAATATTTTCCCATTCCAAAGATCTTCTAGAAATATCTTTGTATCCAGAAAACATCTCCTAACAATTAGCTTCATCATCAGATGAAACACCAGCTGATCATTAAGGAATGCTGGTATTCTATTCTCAGAGTCTGATCCCTTTAAGGTGACACCATTGTGATGATAAGCCTTATTCACAATACTATGTACAAGTTGTGACAAAGAGAACAAGCTGCTTGCTTTGACAGGCAGTACTTTAACCCAGTGGTTCCCAAACCTTTTAGCACTGGGACTCACTTTTTTTAAAATGACACTTAGATGGGACCCACCTAGCTTTATGGGACTAAAAACATTTCACTTTACCATCAGCTCAAGCCTCTGTTTTTATCCTCTGTTGTTACTACTTGGTGGTGGGGGCGAGTGACCACCTTCTGGAGCATTTCTGGAGCTCCATGTTCATCGGATTGGGACAATTCTGGTGACCTTACATTTCCCTTCACTTGGCCTTAGATATATGAGGCACGGAAGAGATGAGGCACGGCTGCCTACACATCAGTAAATGCATACATGTGGCTAAGGGCTGAATCCAATCCAGATTTCCAGCTCTGATGCAGCTGTGCCAAGGGGCCGTGTGCTGCATCCTGTTGTGGGGGAGCAGTCATGGAGGCCTCCTTAAGGCAAGGGAATCTTTGTCCCCTTATTTTGGGACTGCATTGGTGTTGAAAGTTGGATTGGGCTCTCAGTTTTGCTTTCCATAAGACTCAATAAATTTTCCTTGTAAGTTAATAGTCCAGTTCCTTACCAGCGCAGTTACCATATCAAATCAAAAGAATTCAAACGAAAGCCCTCTCAACTGGATTCGACAGTACTAGGTGTGCATATTGCCAGGATGAAACCCCGGGAAACTCCGAGTACCAGAAGTGGGCCATTTACAAGATGCCATTCTGAGAATAGGCCAAAATGCATTGAAAAGTCCTATACGTAAACTGCGCCAGTCCCAAGCTCGGACACAGTCCAACCACAGGTATGACTGCAGTTTTTCTCAGAGCTGGGTGTGCACATTGCAGGAAAGGCAGTCCGGGAACTTTGGAGTACCCGGGGTGGGCCATTTCCACCAGGTTCCAGTCTGAGGTTTTAGGATTTTGCATGCATTTTGGCCCATTCTCAGAATGGCATCTTGTAAATGGCCCACTTCTGGTACTCGGAGTTTCCCGGGGTTTCATCCTGGCAATATGCACACCTAGTACTGTCGAATCCAGTTGAGAGGGCTTTCGTTTGAATTCTTTTGATTTGATATGGTAAGTGCGCTGGACTATAAGGAAAACATTGCTTGTAAGTCCAGGTTGCCAGTTTTGTGACTCACCAAAAATCAGGTTGTGACCCACTGGTGGGTCTCAACCCACAGTTTGGGAACCACAGTTTGGGAAGCTGATTAACCAGTCATGGAATCAGCTCAAGATGAAGCACAGTTTCACTAATTCCTGACTGGTGCCAGAATCTGGTGTGCAATGTAAGTGCTAATAAATCTCCCAGCATCAGTGACCACAATGCTGTCAAAGTCAATATGTATGCAAAGCAATAAATTGCCTGGAAAGTCAAACACAGTCTCTTTTAACTTCAAAAGAGGAAACTTCACCAAGATAAGAGGATTAGTTAAAAAGAAGTTGAGAAGGAAAGTCACAAGGGTCCAATCTTTTCAGAATACTTGGTTATTTAAAGCCAAAAACGCTCAAATAGAATGTAGACCTGTGATGTCGTCGTCCCCCCAGGCACCCTTATCCATGGGGAGATTGGAGTCTAGAGGACTGTACAATGACATGGCCCCCTCAGCCTGTCTGCTCTGCCCTTGTGTCAACTGACCAGTCAAACTTGGGATAGGCTTATATTCAGTGGTGTCATTCAAATGATTTAGGAACAGGAACTCACTTTTGATTGGCACTTGTCGGGAACCCGGAACCAGCCACGGAGCCCGTTAGGATCCGGAACGCCCGTTCTGGTCCGTTCCCCCTAAATGACTTCACTGCTTATATTCCTTTATTCCACAAGTGCCTTTAACATTCATGTGTGGTCATGTTGCTTCACAACCCAACTCAGAGACTTTAGAGAACATACACCAGGCCATCCACACTCCAGGCACAGCTGTCCACAGCCTCAACCTGGCCCTGACAGGGCATTTCTCATAAACTAGAGTGATGATGTAGAGCTGTGCTTCCCAAACTGTGTTTTGGGACCCACCAGTGGGTTGCAAGCCAATTTCAGGTGGATCACACAGCACATGGGGAAAATTTGAGAATATGGGATGCTGGAAACGGGGAGGGCTGTGCGGTTGTTTTGCTTGTGTCAAGGTTGTAGATAGGCTTTTTTCCCCTTTCTGATTCACTTTGCTATTGGAAAATGGCTGAGAAATAACTTATTACTCTTTCTCAGGAAAACGGCAGGCTCTGGTGTCACCATAACAGCACTTCCGGCCATGACATCACTTCTGGTGGGTTCCAGACAGACTGTCTTCCTAAAAAGTGGGTCCTGGTGCTAAAAGTTTAAGAGCCGCTGATGTAGAGCTAAAACTATCCTTTCCTAGCCAAAGCTACTCTTGAGAGGCCCCTGGCTGCTGCATTCCAGATGTGGAGCTTTCCCCTATCGCCTGACACACAAACATCCTGCAGTGTTTGCTGCTGACTCTGCCTCTTTTCTGATGAAGGCATGACAGGAACTCCTGCAGGATTGCTGCCTGGGAGAGGACGCTCACAGCTGTTGCCAAGCTTGGATGCAAAGCACAGCAGCAGCAGCAGCAGCAAGCTCATCAAACGGGACCAAGATGGGTGAGAGAGAGACCAGGTATTACAATGACTCTCTTCTGCATGCTATTCTCCATTAACAGCATCCCAATGAGATGTAAAAATTCCACATTAAAATGGCTTCTGGGTAACACTGGAGACTACTATGCCTTTGTAATATTCCTTGTCTTTAGAAATATACAAGTAGAACCTAAGTAGAGGCAAACCATTCCCCCCCCCGCCCCAGCTATTTCAGCCCCAGCTTTATCTAACTTCACATAGAAACTCTCTCTCTCTCTCTCTCTCTCTCTCTCTCTCTCTCTCTCTCTCTCCTGCCCACCATGCCAACTTAAAAATTGTTCACACACATCTGTCAGACACCAGTGTTAACCCCCCAGGGACTGCATCTGAGGAATTACCCCCTGATAATTCTATGCAATTGGGGATCTTTATGTGGAAATGTCTTGGGGGGGGGAGGAATTTATTCTTGGTATAGAATCACAGAATTTATCCTCTGGAGCTCACTGTATCACGATGACAATGAAATGAAGGAAGCATTCAAGCTTTCACTTGGCCTAGTTAAGAAATCTGCCCAACTATAAAGAATGAATAGATAACATATTGTATGGATCCTGGGCGGCTTTCAATACATGCCTTGGCATCAGCCCCATTGAACAGAGTGGGAGTTACTTCTGTGGAGGCTCCAGCCTGCTGCTAGCCTATACTGGATACAACAGCCAGCCTGCCTGTTCCAACACAGGTTAGGATTGCGCCCTAAATTTGGTTTTGTTGTGGGGAGGGGGGGCTATAAAATTTTATTTGCCCCAGGTAGCAGATGCCTTAGCTATGCCATTGGATGCCACTGGATGACAGCTAGTCAAAAATCAGTGCATTTTGGAAGGATTACAAATAGGAAGTGTCCAGACTAAATAATACACTTTCCAGATTGTTTGATATGCTTGACCTGTGTGACTTCCGGATCCATACACAGCCATGCATTGCAGCCTTCTAGGGACTAGAAGTTGTCTAACCTTCCTATTTTTTGCAACCTCAGGAAGATGATAAAAACAGGAGAAGTTTCTGCCAAGGCTGGTGGAGACTGGAGTAGCTTTACTTGGGGAAGCGGATGAATGTTCCCTTCCCCCAAGGAGACCCCAGTGGCTGCTATGTCTCTCGCAGGATGAAGCAGTAGCCATTTTTGCATCACTGCTCCTACAGGAGCTCAGGATTGGGCCCTAAGGCTGCAATCCAATGCACATGTTCCTGAGAGTAAACCGTCCTGCACACTTCCTGCAGAATAGTCAAGCATAGGATTGTGCTGTAACTAGCTACCCTCATTGTTCCCTCCTTTTCCTGTTTGTGGAAAAGGGAGGGGATTAGGGAGAATCACAGGGAGGTATGGAAGGCAACTCAGTACAAAAACCCTCACTCTGAAGATGCTACTCTTCATGGTGAAAGTAATGTCTTCTAGACCACCCCTGTTTCTGGCAAGAATAGGGAATATTGGGGAAAGAACCAAGCAATAGTTCTCATAAGTTTTGATTTGCCTCAATGATACACCAGTTGCCTATAGATAGAGACAGCCTTTTATCCATCATGTATGGCCCAAAGTCCAATACCTAGAGTTGCAAAATGATGCCTTCTGCAGAGATTGTCTGTCTACTGGAGTTGTTCACAGTATGCAGGTGATATAACCTAGATAACTGCTCATCCAAACACCCACTCATCTGATTGTCTTGACTTCAGCTGTTCCTTATAGAGATGTTGGGTAACCAGTTCTTTTGCTGATTTTCTGCTACTTTTAGCTCAGGGTTCCCCCCCCCAGTACGTTGCTATTTGTCAAAGTGACAATGGTGCCATTGTCAAAACATTAAAGCACAGGGGAATTTAACAGAATAAGCGGAGTCTTGCAAGCAAATTTTGATGGGAACAGCTCACTCTGCTTAATTGTTAAAAGGCTATAGAATTGGCACAACATAATGTGCTTTTTCATATCATTTATAGCAGCTCTGATTGGTACTAAAATGCTTTTGATGAGATGTGCTGCGCTCTCGCTCTCTCTCTCTCTCTCTCTCTCTCTCTCTCTCTCTCGCTCTCGCTCTCGCTCTCTCTCTCGCTCTCTGAGGAAAAGTATGGAAGCTGGGTATTAAAAAGCTATAAAGATTCTAGCCTAGTAGATCAAATGACTGGAGAGGAAAACATGATGGATCTCTTCAGTTAAATACCACCTTCTTTGTGCTATAGAATGATCATGTGAACTGCTAAGCGCAGTCACTTGCACCATCCATTTTCATGTTGATAAAATGACCTGTTTCTCCCCAGGTCTTGTCTGGGAACTGTCCCAGGTCCTGAAGAATGTGGCCTTTCTTTGCTAACTGGCTCCAGTTCTGATTCTATTTACAGCCAAGCCTGGTTCAAGCTTACTGCCTTGTGGATTTTCAGTGTTGCTGGTAAGGGACAGTTTTTATGATTTCTGATATGCTTAACCTCTGAGGGAAGGGTAAAGGTAGGGATGCAGTGTAGTCAAAGAGCAAGCTTTAAGTTCATCATCACATGCATTACCATCCTCCTGTCTCCTTTCCATTCTTGGACAGTGGCATTCCTACAGGGGAGGGGATGCTAAGTGTTGCAGGAACATGAGCTTCTGTGTAACAGGACCCCTCCCCCTTGCTTTGAGAGCCATTTGTAGTTTGGAGAGCTGGCTTGGAGGCGAGGGGGAGGGACCACGTTACACAAGAGTTCAGGCTCCTGTAACACTTAGCATTTTGCTCCCTGTAGGAATGCCACCATTCCTAGCCACCACCACCCCTTCAAACCATTCTCCAGTGTACTTGGCTATGCTGTGGCAAAAGAATGGAGACTTTGTGTGTAGTCCATGCACCACTCACAAAATCACAAGAATCCCACAAGGGAGAATATTATTGTTTGACTAAATCAATGGAATTGATTCAGGGATCAGTGGAAACTTGGGGGAAATGTCTCTTCATAGATGCTGAAATCCTATACACACTTACCTGGGAGTAACTAGCCACACTAACCCATGAAACCTATTTCTGAGTAGACATGCATATGTGTGTTCTGTAAGTCAATTATCTTAATTCCCTGTGGAAACCTGGGGACAAATTGGTGATAAACCTGGTGACCCGTCTGCTCAAACAGTAGATCACAGGGTGAAACTATTCCTGGATTGTCTTGCTTTACACTGCAGGCAGGGAGAAGGGCAGCATGTTTGAATACTTACCTACCCTAAAAAAAATCCCTATACAGAGAAAAGTAGAAAAATTTCTTCCTCAATAGGAAAAAATTCCTCAATTTTTCTAATTGTTCAAAGCATTTCATATACATGATCTCAGTAATCTTACAATGACCTTGTATAGTAGACCAATATTTTTCCAGAAATAATTATCCACTATTGGAGATAGGAGGTCTAAGGCTGCAAGAAAACAGCAGAACAGTACATTCATAGCTCAGATATGATTTGAACCAGATATTATAGCCCAGAAGCATGAACAATGGCCCATCAGGAACTTCATAAACCACCTATTTTCACTTCCTGCTTGGAATTGTGAAAAGGGTGGCCATGGTTGTCTAGCAGGCCACAATACATGACTGTGGAGCTGAGTTCGGCTTGGAGGATCACAAGTTGCAATGATATGCTCCAGCTGGTCACTTTCCTTCTAAGTCAGGGAGATGCCATCATGCCAAACACCAAGTGTTATTGGAAAGCACCAAGCCGTACCCTCTTCTTCATATTTATCATAAAATCAGTCCATATTCCTCTTAATGAAACCTTGGCGAGTCAATGGAGCACAAGGATGTTTCCACCATTCTTCCTTCTAGCATACTAAAAAGGAATAGAGATGGTTATATATAATTTAAAACATTGCATTCTACTCAGCATTCCTTTGCCGAGTGACTACAACATTCTCTCTCTCTCTCTCTCTCTCTCTCTCTCTCTCTCTCTCTCTCTCTGTGTGTGTGTGTGTGTGTGTGTGTGTGTGTGTGTGTGTGTGTGTAAACAAAATACCATTTATTTAAAAATGTTCTCAGAAAAAAAGAAAAATAGATATATATTTGACACAGCACACAGATTAGGGGATCACTAAAATCCCACATCCCTAGTCACTATCATACAGGACAGGATGTGGCTTAATTCTCACAGAGGGCGCAATCCTAAATTGAGTTAGGCTGGCACTGAGCAAAGTAAATTGAGCAAAGTTTGGCCAGCACAAGGGACACCGTAAAGTATGTTTGGACCACGCTTGGAGTCAGAGAGAGCAGCACACAGACATGAACCATTCTCCCTGACTCCGAGAGTAGTCCAAATACATTTTATGGTGGCTCTTGTGCCAGCCAAACTTTGCTGGCTTAGAATTGTGCACTCAGTCTGCAGATAGAGATTCATACAATTGAATCCCCATACAGGTTGTGCCTCTTTATCCATGGGTTTGGTATCCAAGACTTTGCTAATCTGCAGGTTTGGAACTAGCAGGGTTGGCTGACCTGGATCCTCCAAACATGATAGGAGCTGAGCTCCAGCTGAGTCCAAAGGGTATTCTGAGTGCCAAAAAAAGTCACTTCCAATTTTCAGCTGAAAACTGGAAGGGACTTTCTGCCCACAGAAGAAATGTGACTGGAGCACAACTCTGGTCACATTTGGTGGGGAGGGGTGGTGGTCTGGCATGCCTGATCCACAGATTTCATTCTCCATGGGTTTTGGCATCTGTGAGGGTTCTGCAAACAGACCTTCTACAGATGACAAGGCATGATTACACTTCAAAATGGTCATCGTTATGAAAAGTGAGCTTGTGGGGGGGGAGAGAACCTAGCTTAATCTTCTCCCTGCCACTTGGAGCACAATCCTGTGCTTTTCTACTCAGAAGTTAGTCCTATTATCTTAAATAGGGCTTACGATCAGGAAAGTGTTCACAGGATTGCAGTCTTATCTTCGTGGAGAGATTTTGTTTTTTAATTATGGAGGAATAGTCAATTGTGTGAGTTCCCCTGCCCCTATACTCTGAAATGGTATAACCCAGAATCCTAACCTGGAGTTAGGCTGGCGCAGTTAGGCCAGCAAAGTTTGGCCGGCACAAAGGACACTGTAAAGTATGTTTGGACCACTCTCGGAGTCAGAGAGTCCAGCACACAGACGTGTGCCATCCTCCCTGACTGCGATAGCGGTCTAAACTTGCTGTACGGTGGTCCTGGTACCAGCCAAACTTGGCTGGCCTAACTGTGCCAGCCTAATTTCTGGTTAGGATTGTGCCCTGAGAAGCCCTGTGTGAAGCAAGAATCTACACATGTCGCAAACTGATGTGGTGGAATAATGAGGTGGACTGTATCCAGGTAGCCCCCCTCCCATTCCCTGCAAATAGAAACCTAGAACACTGTCAAAATTTTTGCCCAAGCCTTTGCCAGCTATGCTTATTTTCTATCTGCAGGGAGTTTCTATCGTAAGAGAGCATTCAATTCATATCAGATTTTAGGGGCAGTGTGAAACAGGATGTCTCTGCTGATGCCTCTGATGCCTCTACAATATAAAAAGCCTGGTGAAAACACTTACAATGGTCCTTACTCACTACCATCAAATCTGGAAATATGAAACTTCTGGTTTTATTTACAGGGACAGCATGAAAGAAGGAGCCCATTTGTGCTGTTCTTGTAAGTAAAACCAGACATTCAAAGTGCACGAAGAGCATAGTAAAGTGGGGAATGATCTACTTCTAAGTTGTGCAAATCATTGTGGCTTGCATTGGTTGGAGGGAGGTGATTGCACCAGCAGTGGACTCAGGGTGCAGGGCACCCCAAATCCACTACCTCCTTGGATCCCTCCCAATCTGTCCTGCATCAGCATGCCTCATAGATTGGCCAGCCCTGTGTGATTCTCAGGGCCAGTTGGAAGTGCTGCTGTCCATTAAGAAGAACCCTGTTGGATCAGGCCAAAGGCCCATTTAGTCCAGCTTCTATTCCTGTATCTCACAGTGGCCCACCAGATACCACAGGGAGCACACAAGACAACAAGATACCTGCTGTCCTGTTACCTGTTACCACTCCTTTGCATCTGGTATTCTGAGGTAGCCTACTTCATTCCACTACTTCACTCTGCTGCACCTGAACCAAAGACTAATTTTGTTAATACAGAACTCTGTTTGAAGTCTCTGGGAGTTCTGCACACAGATGGCTTGATCTGCCAGACTTAAAAAGTAGCAAGCATAGGCAAATAGCACATCATTTGCAAAGTTGCTTATAAAAGCTACACTTTTAGCTCGTTCTCCCTTCTTCTACCAAGTCACATTCCTAATTGCACTAACAATATCAATTGAGGTGTGATTCCTTTCATATTAAGGGCTTCAGGCATCCTATTAGGATCATGATGTCTTATCTGGATTTGGCCATTTCTTGCTTTATTTTAACTAGTTGTTATCTCTAAAAAGTTTTTCTCATTCTCTCTTTTTAGTTGTGTGCCATCTGTCATGGATTTCTGTCAACAAGCCTTGTATGATATCCAGAGGAAGGTTTCCAGACACCTGGTGATATTTTAAAGCGAATGATCTGGGGGTGGAAGGAAGGGAAAGAATGTCAGCCATGCCAAGTTGCAGGCATGTTACTTAGTTTCCATTTTATCACTTTAAAAGAGGATTAAATTTTCTGCTGTGGGAGCAAAAAGCGTTGTGATCCGAGATCTAAGCAGCACACCCTTAGGCAGTTTCCAAGAGGATTTTCTGATTCCCCTGCACTTTCCATTTATGTCTTCATTTCTCGGGAGATCTGATTGTATTCACTTTATTCCATTTTTTTTAATGTGCAGGGGCTCTGCATCTCACACTACTATTGATGCTAATGGAAAGGCAGTGCAAAATAGCATTCTTCTCAGCGATACGTACAGTAAACAATGACTTCGGCTTTATAACATACCTGTCATGGCTTCTCACACACACACACACACACACACACACACACACACACACACACCTGCCCCCCATGGTCATGCAAATGATCAGTCATGGGGGACTGTAGGTTGGCTAGTTTGATTATGGCTTGAGATTTTTCCATTAACGACTCTCCAGTCAGCCCCCCTCACAAAACTATAGTTTCTAGTGTTCTCTGGAGTGTACAATGACTGGCAAGCCCCTCTCTCTCTCTCTCTCTCTCTCTCTCTCTCTCTCTCTCTGCTACTAGCTAATGTGAATTGAGTTGTTTAGATAACAAACATCTTCACAGGTAAGTGGTGGACCTTTTCTGAACAAATATTTGCAGGCTATAGTATATATCCTCTTTTCTTGTGTTCAAATAGTTCTGTTGTACCCTTGGGCGATCTGTATTCACCCAACCATTAGCACACTACCTGGCCAGCAATAAGGTGGCCAATCTAAATTCAGCAGCATTCCAGGACAATATTATCCAGTACAAATGGCTTTGCTGATGTCCAGATCCCATAGTGGACAGTGGTGACTATTGATCCTCCACATGATCAACCTAAAGAGCTAATTCCATGATAGAAAAATGCCCAGTGTTTTCAGAACAATATATGTGGTGACCTTTGGGACTTCTGCATGGAGGTTGGGACAGCCCAAAAGGCATGTGAATTGATTCTCTAACCCATCTGAGTAGAGAATCCAGAAGAAGAGTGCAGAAGAAGATAGGAAATAAGAAGATGCAGCCTTACAAGAGAAATCACACACTATATGATACCTCCTTTTCCCTGCTTCTTGTGGGCCACAAATTGATCAAAACAAGCAGAAAGCCTCCCAAGGGATGGGATGGAGTCTCTGATGGGATGAAGTTTGTGAAGACCACTGCCTAATTCTAAAGGGGAAAACTCTGCATTCCTACAGTGGCAGATCCTCTAATTCCATTCTCCATTCCTATGCATGAAAGTGCATTCAGTGGCAAGAGTGCATATGGCTATGCTCAGAAAACAGATTTCAGTATTGTGATTTGAAGACCTCATCTCGCTTTTGAATTCCTTGGAGGTGCTAGGATGGGGATAAGGGTGACTTAAGTAGGGCTTTACAGGCTGTGCAATTGTTTGTTTTGTTTTCTGAGAATGAAAAACCTAATGAGGTTTTAACATAAAGCCTTCATTTCAGAAGTGGCTGCCTGACAACTTAGATTTATTTATGAGAAACCTGTACAACTTTCAGAGCTAACTTTAGATTCCCGCGTAAGGAACAGATTGATTCCTTTGATAACACTGATTATCCACTCCAAGCTTCTTAATCTTTGTTGTGCTCCCACACCCCAAATCCTACTATGAACATGGGGATCTTGTGGAATACTTAACAAGAAGCACCGTTGTCCCTTCAATGCAACTTGAATTGCACACCATTTGTTCACAATTATATAGTTCACAAGGAAATGTTTGTTCCATATACCACAACTCAGTGATGCATACCTTACTATTTTTTTTTCCTTTGAATAAATACTTTTTCCTAATATAGTCTTTCCAAAGTGAGTATTGTACAGAGGAACCATGGAAGCCATTTCTCAAGTTTGAAATGGGAAGTCCCACAATTCAAAAAGTGACCCCATGCCCCCTTCCTGAACTCTTCAGTTTCAGATGTGACTTGGTTTAGCCCTGAAAATCTCACCCTACTTCTTCTGTCTTCCTGGACAAAATCACTTTTGGGAATGGGGAAAGGGTAAGTAATGGTAGAGAGGGTGTCTTTGACTGGAAATGATGCTCATATTAACTGTTGATGCTGCCTTCTACTGCGTCAGACCATTGGTCCACTGAGCACAAATCCACTCTGACTTGACAGCAGCTCTGCAAGGTCACTTATTGGTCTTTGCCAACCCTACCTGGAGATACTGTGGCTTGG
This sequence comes from Lerista edwardsae, assembly GCA_029204185.1. Taxonomy (NCBI): domain Eukaryota; kingdom Metazoa; phylum Chordata; class Lepidosauria; order Squamata; family Scincidae; genus Lerista; species Lerista edwardsae. The sequence continues at coordinate 13,254,577 of JAJKFI010000032.1, forward strand.
ACCAATGAGCTTCTGTCTCTGAGGGTGCAATCCTAACCTGGAGTTAGGCACAATTAGGCCAGCAAAGTTTGGCGGGCACAAGGGACACTGTAAAATACATTTGGACCACTCTTGGAGTCAGAGAGGCCAGCACACAGACATTCACCATCTTCCCTGACCCTGAGAGCAATCCAAACATGCTTTATGGTGGCCCATGAGTGACCAAACTTGGTTGGCCTAACTCCAGGTTAGAATTGCATCCTGAAACCTGTACATTACCATGACCCATTCCCATGTTTAGGAGTATCATTGCCTATAAGGGAAAGACAGGATGTGTCATTTTCTTTGTGCCTGAAGAAACAGGCAATTGGTATAGTAACTAGTTGAAAATATTTAGTACCATTGATCATACAGTCAGATCCTCAGTATCTGTGTACTCTGTTCCTGCAAGTTCACTTATTTGTGGGAATAAGATTGTAACTTACATCATTTGCTGTCTGTTCTTGGCTATCTGCAACATTTGTTGCCATTCCAAAGCTATGGGTGGGCTCATTTTGAATCTGCTGCTACTATTTTGAAGATATCAGTGGTTATTTTGAAGGTACAGTATTCTGATCATTTCTTGGGGCTAGGAAGTCATTATTCTGAAGACATTGGGGGCATTTTTACAGTATTTCAATGGGGCTAGGGGTCATTTTGTAGGTAGCAGTGGCCATTTTGAAGGTATTCTCATAATTTCCTGGGGCTAGGGATCATCATTTTGACAATACTGGTGGCCATTTTTAAGGTACTCTATATATTCTGATCATTTCCTGGGGCTGGCCAATTTTGATTCTCCCCATAACCCAGCAGTTCCCAAACTTAACACCCTTCTTTCACGACAGCGTCTTCATTCCAGCTCTCCCACGCTCTCCCATCTTGGATTTCACAATTCTGCCCTTACCCAGGGGAGAGCCCTTCAAATCCCCTCCCCCAGCAGGATGCAGTGATAGCCATTTCAGTGCTGCTGCATCCGTGGGGGGAGGGGCTCTGCACTGAGGGGCTCAAACAACAAGATTGGGCTCTAAGAAAAATAATCTAAACATCCCCAAATGAAATGTACAAAAAACTTTTCAGATCAATACACTCCAGGTGGAAGTTCATTGGGCCAAAAAAAAACCCTTATTGAGGCCCCAGACAGAAGTGAACAATCCTTACAGCACAATCGCTATACTAAGTATAGTATACTATAGAGTATATAGTATACTATACTCGCTAAGCTCTTGTGCTGGCCTGACGCTGTTGCAAATGTGCCGTCAAGTGTGTCCGCGTTGGCGCTGTGGCGCTGGACCGGCGCGAGCAACAGTGCCAGTGCTCAGGTGCCCCTGCCACCGTCGGTAGCACCGGCCTTGCACCAGTCAAGCATTGGCGGTGCTCGGTCGGCACAGGGCCTCCACCAGGGCGTTCCAGAGAGGCGCCCACCAGGGGGCATAATTGGGCAGCGCAGTGGGCAGAGATGGTGGTTGTGACGCAGGACGGCCATAGTGCTGTATCAGAATGCCTGTCCCCGGCCAGGACGCCCCTGATTCGGGCCACTTCTGTGCATGTTCCTCTGCACCTGCAAAACAGCAGGTGCAGATCTGAGCAGGCCCATAGGGGCGACTGGGGCTTACGCGAGTGCAAGGGGAAAACCTCCCGTGTCTGCTGCTGCCTCCTAATGGACTTTAAGGTACAGCCCTACTATGTCGGCCTTACTAGGCCAGCATAGTATAGGATTGCGCTCTTAGGGCGCAATCCTAACCAACTTCCCCTCACTGACATAGTTGTGCCAGTGGGGCATGTGCTGCATCCTGCACTGGAGTAATAGTCACGGAGGCCTCCTCAAGGTAACAGAATGTTTGTTCCCTTACCTCAGAGCTGCATTGCTCTTATCCTAGTGCTGGAATGTTGGTTTAGTTACTATTGTGCCCTTAGTGATGTCAAAATAAGAAGCACAATAATATTTAGTAGCACCTTGAAATATACACAGCATTATTCTGTGACAATACCTTTGTTGTTTCAAAACCAGCCAACCTGAATAGGGCCTGAATAACCTGAATAAATGACTAGTTCGTGTCGGTCTCAGGCTCTTTAAGTGACTTGGAACTTTTTATAGGTCATGGGCCTTAATAAGTTCACAAAGCACTGATAGTTTGCTGGAAGCAAGTGATAAAGCTACACAGGAAGTGGCAACAACCGACAGCAGAGCAGGCAGTGGGCCTCAGTGTAAAACCAGTTATTGGTGTGAGCAAAAATGATTCAAATTGTAGAATGCCAGAACTCTTGAGATTAGTGCTTTCAGAATCATAGTGCTCACACAAAATGGTTTATGGGTCATGTCATTACCGTAGTATAATGTTCAGCTGTCTCTAGGAGTGGAATAAGCCTACAGCTCGATGCATTTCAAACCATCTTCTGGGAAATTCTGGCATTCTTTAGAAACTTATTAGGGGCTCCTCAAAGAGATTATTGATTTTCCCTGGTAGTACCCAACCATAGAGGTATATTGTGCAGCCCACCCTCGGTCACACTGGACAATGATAAGGCCCCACAAGCTTATTCAATGCTGTGCCCTAAATCCCAGCAGACCCTGTCTTTTGTCCTACTTGTGTACATCCCAAATGTAGCTAACTGGCCACTGTGAGAAAAAAAGAATGCTAAAATTGAAAGACCTTTGCTCTGATCCAGCAGAACAATATAAGAACATAAGTTCTTATACCGGATAGAGATGTGCATTCATGTGCTAATTTGCAATTCCAATGCGCATTTGCATGTTATGAACATTAATAGAGGCTCTTATTCATATTGCAGTACAGGCAGGAATACATATCCTTCATCACTGTTCTAGTGTTCCAGGCACTCCTATCTGGATGAGATTCATAGTAGGGTAGTTTCTGGTTATTTGGATACAATCAAACATTTTCTCTCTAAAGCAATTTCTTCATCCTTTCTCATAAAAATGCCAGCTGAGTCGCTTACTTAAGCAAATCTAATTAAAAATCAGACTGGTTTGTTCCTAAGAGTTATTGGTATAGTGTTGGTTTCCGTACCATGTTTAATTAAACAGCAGATTGGGTGTATCGAAATATTGGCAAAGACGTGTATACAAAGAATAGGACATACATTGGTTAAGAAACTGGTTTTGCAGAACTGGAACCCGAAACCTTAGCTTTCCACTTAGCTGTGGATCATAGATGAGCAGCCCAATCTGCTTGGCATGGGCTATGCTGTATCCGGTGCAGGAATTTCAGCTGCTAGAGGTCTCCTTTACTTGGCATAAGGGGACATTTGTCTCCTTGCCTTATCATACGTCCTAGCATCTGCAATGGGGCAACTCAGACCTGTGCCACTGAAATCACTGGCACAAGTTTGCTTTGCCTCATATTAGCGGATCAGGCCCAGGAAGGGGGGGTGAGATATGGCATGCACCAGTGCTGCCAATTGTGCTCCCTCCTGAGCCCACCCTGCCCTGTTGCCACCCTCCTCCCACCCCTTTATGTCCCCACATTACTCAGCACAGAGCTTACTTTTCCTGGAGCACATTGCTCCTTGCGCTGACACATGGGGAAAGGATTTGACCTCCTTGCTGGCAGGCCCAGGTGGTGTGCTATTGCCAGGTGTTTTATGCCATATTTGCAACAGTCTGCACCACCGGTGCAGAGGGGCCATAGAATTGTGCCATTATTTTACTTGGCAGCTTTTGAGAAGCCTAAGTTCAGACAAGGACAGCCTGAAGAGTCTTTTCATCACAGATGGGATGGGCTCTCTGCAGCTTGGGACAAGTATAACAGATACCATTTTAACTGGGCTATGCACTTGGATTGGGAACTTTCCTTTTCCCCAGCCCTCCCTTTATTTTGCAGTTTGTACTGATGTTTGGCACGGTTTATTATTTGGTTATGTAACAAAGAAACCTTTTGAAAAAATAAACATAAGAAAAGAATAAGGCATACACAGAGATCTTAACCAAATAAATTTACCTAAAGCCATGTCTAGCAACAGAATTGTTCTAAATGAACTCAGAAGTGAATTTATACAATCAGATAAAATTGTACAATTTATACATTGCACCTGATGAAGGGAGCTCCTGTCCACTAAATTTCATGCATTAAGCAGTAATCAAGTGATGAAAATGCTCACATTCAGCTCAAATCTCTGGCACCTGAAGCTGTGACCTGACATCAGCCTAAATCAGTGGTTCCCAAACATTTTGGCATCGGGACCCACTTTCTAAAATAACAATCTATCAGAACCAACCTTGTTACCAGTAAAGCTCCCTCTTTCTTTATTTTGCTTTATTCATACTCTGAAATCAAGCTACAATTCACAGGCTTACAGCAATAAATGCCTAATGCAGGATGAACTCTGAAAGACAGAGGTCATAAGACTTTGGTCAAGCCTGAAGACTCCTTATCTTCCCCCTTCTGTCACACATTCTAGAAGGAAAATGATAATCTCATTATCTCTAGATGAATGTAATCCTGACAGGCGTCTTTGCATTGTTTACATTTTGTATTTACTCTCCTGAATGCAACTCCAGGAAATCTTGTATGTTGGATACCTACATTTTACATTAACTTATGCAAACCTCATTTAACTTCTGCTAGCACCAGAGTAATGTATATTTTCCGCTGACACCACTAGCTGTGTGCACATCCTGCTTGATTAGGAGAAATTCCCTTCATTCATACCCAACTTATCCATTCATACATTAAAGCCAACACACACATAGTTACACATTAATCTCTTGCATGTAGAAGCATTATGAGTATATGCTAAACATAGTCAGACTTCTGGATAACTTAAACACTAGCAGAGTTCAGCGGATGTCCCAGCTCACCAGCAAATTGTTTCTTGGCAAAAGACCACAATAACAAACGAGGCTTGGTACTTAGAAGTTAAGGCTTGTATTAGCAGATAAATTCCTCAGAGGATAAAGCAGGTAGCATAAATCAGTAAAAACAGTCCAGGTCAGTAGATATATTCATGTAGATAACAGCAGCAGCCTTAGTTGGTATTTAGGCAAGAATAAGCAGTTCTAACAGCTTCTTCATAGACAAGTACACAGTTCCATAACTTACTGAAGTACATAAGGTAAGTTCTCTTCTCTTCACACAGAATTCTCCTCACTTCATAATACTAGAGTAGAGTAGAAAGAGACTAGAAGACTAGAATAGAGAATAGCCCCACAATGTACTGCTTATATCCCACTCTGGAAGCAATCAGCTTCAGGTGAGTATAGCCCACATGCCAAAGAGCACATACCTACAGCCTACAGGTGAGATGCATTATTACAAGTAATTGCTCTCTTAGCCAAATTCCTTAAGCTACAAAAATTCCTTTAGGCTTGTAATGGCACTGCAACCTGACAAGAATCAGCCCCAAAAATCCTTAAATGCAGAGGCAATTTGACTAGCACATGGTCACTCCTTGGTGTGTCCCCATGCTGCTCCCAGAAGCCACTCCCCAAGTGTCCATCCCCTTGCACACAGATCTGCTAACCAACAGACCCAGTGATGTCATCTGGTAATGAAGAACCGGAACGCTGGGCGGGACTTACGCATGATTGGCTGCCTGTCCGTTCCGTTCCATGGCTGCCCTGGCCTCGGGGGGGGCGCCTGCTCGCTGGGGGGGATGGGTGGGGGCACGCCGGGTGCCTGGGCAAGCAGCGGTGGAGCGCGCCAACCGGGGGCAGCCCCCCCGAGGCCAGGGCAGCCGCGGAACGGAACAGACGGGCTGCCAATCACGCGTAAGTCCTGCCCAGCGTTCCCGGTCTTCATTACCAGATGACATCACTGAACGGACCCTACATCTGGCTAGATAACTATCTCAGTGCTTTGATTCTCTAACCCCCTTTTTTGTCCTCCCTTCCTTGTATTTAGAGCTAGCAATTTGGGGTAAAAGAGCAAGGACCCTTACCCTACAAACCCTTCTCCCTGATTTCTATCGAATGCACCAAATACACTGCACTCACCTCCATAGGTACACTATGATCAAGGTATTACACTATATTAATGCTTTTAAGTATCTATTTTGTATCTTTCTCTTAATAAAGACACCATTTTATTGGAAGCATTTCTCTCAGTCCCTTCTTGAGGAAACAGGGATTTCTGCATTATGCTGTCTTGTTTATCCAGCCTATGATGCTGTGTTCCAACTGAGCTGAAGCTATAAAATATATTAGTTCCCCTAAAACTCAGCTCTTTTTGGTAACAACCTAGCTTTACAAGACCAAACAAACAAAAAGAGATCTGAAAGAAATATTTATTCACTAACAAAAACTCTATTTTTTGTAAATATTCTATTATTCAATTGAACTGCAAATGTTCTGGAAGAAGGGAAGTTCTATAAAATAGAGGGCATCTCTTAAAATTCATGGGCAGCAAAAGTTGGCACAAGTAGTGAGATTTCAGTCTGTATATCTCCACCACAATTTTTGTCCACTCCATTCCCAAAGTTACAATTTTATCCATCCATCGTGATCTTTCTGACACTGTTTTATGTCTCCCCTTTAAAAATGCTTCTTCCAGTTTGGTAGTAAGTCAAAGAGAAAGTTCGCTGATGGACTTTTGTCTTCCAATCCCTTTTCCATGCACCTGCCAACCCTTCCCTTGGAAAAAAAAGGAGAGTACTTTGTTTTTGAGTCAATATTTGTCTAAAAAAATACTTTGCCAGCACATTCTGCTGGGCCACTGTTGGGGAGGCTGGAGCGGCATCAAACTTGCCATTTGATGACTTCAAACCTGCCAGAGCAGGTAAGACCTATAGGGGTGGAATGAGGTGGGGGGGGGGAGGAAGGAACAGGGAAGGTGTGAGTGGAATAGGGCAATGATGTGGTGGGGAGGAGGACAGATCAGGCCCAGGAAGGGGGTGGTGCAGTTGGGGCTGATCTGCCTTCTCAGGTTTACAGGGACTTGCCAGCTATAGAGGGTTGCACTTCAAATCATATAGGCTGGAGCTGTAGTTATATTCTACAGTACTAGCATCACAATGGAAAGAGAGTAAGGAGCTGCTGGGTGAATGGGCACAAACATATACATGTCCGCCGCCAGGCCAAGAACAACCATGGCCTGTATGGAAATCATTAAATCAACTACCAACAGCTGGGGTAGGAAGATCTAAGAACAATCTGAGGAAATGGAGATTCCCTATAAAAGACATGCTGTGTGACTGTGGAGAAGAACACAGTCTTACATATGTTACAGTGCACACGCTGCCCCTCAACATGTACAATGGAAGATCTTATGTTGGCAAGGGAGAACGCAGTTGAAGTGGCCCAGTATTGGGTGAATGATATCTAGTTTAACCTTTTCTTTTATTCTAAAAATATATTTTGATGCATAACATTATATTAATGTAGGTGCTTCTGATATGAATAAAGAAAGCATCACAATCAAACAGAAGTGTATGAGGGCGCATTATGCTGCACCCCCCAAATAAAGCACTGGACAACGACTGGTTTGGTATGAGGAAGTCTTTATTAAGCAGTAATATAAACAACCTGCAGCAAGGAATAACTAACACCCAAATGTGCTGGCTCTGGTTGATTCAGGGGAAACGGCCCTAGCCGTCTGCCTCCCCCAGGCTTCCCCTCAGAGCGTCACACTCTGGCTCAAGGCCCTCCCCCCAATCAATGATTGGGTTTGCCTATCACAGCCAATCCAAAGGATCAAGGCAGTTTGGCTGGCACAGACCTGCACAGGCAAAGCCTAGTGTTGGCCTTTGCTCAACCAGCCAAGGGGTTTGCCAGCCAGCGTCCCAAACCAGAAATGAATTGTCAGACTGGTACTGGCTTGCCCCTTGACCTTTCTACAGGATGTACGTGAGCATCATCTACCTACCCAGCCAGCACGTGACCTGCCAACCCAAGCAGAAAAAACCCAAGATGATGCTAACGACACCACAACCACAGCACTAGTCTGGGGTAGGCAAAAAAAAACTGCCAATCAACGCCAATCAGATGTGACAGCAAAAAATTCCTACCCGGCCCCAAAACCAGCGACCAGCTAATCCCAGACTGTACGCAGGGCGAGTGGAAGGGGCTCAAAAATCTGGTGCGACTGATCTGGACGGCACTCCGCCTCCAGCTGACGGTCGCACCGGGACCCCCATGTGACAGGAACAGCCAATTGGCATTCCCACATTTCCCGCCCTTGCCCAGCTCCGTGGGGTGGGGGGCGCAAAGGGCAGTGAGGCTCTAGAGCCCCACTGGCAATCCTAAACTCAGTTAGGCCAGCCTAAACTAAGCCAGCAAAGTTTGGCCAGCACAAGGGACACCGTAAAGTATGTTTGGACCACTCTCGGAGTCAGAGAGGCCAGCGCACAGACGTGTGCCATCCTCCCTGACTGCGATAGCAGTCCAAACACACTTTATAGTGGCCCTTGTGCCGGCCAAACTTTGCTGGTTTAGTTTATGCCAGCTGCTCCAGTTTAGGATTGCACTCTAAATGTAAAGAACCACCAGCTAGGAAGACAAGAGTAGCCCCTATCAGCCCTGTTTAACCCTAATAGGTTAAACAATACCTCTGGCCAGTTCACTGCTTCTAAACACTGAGTGACTATTGCAAAAAGAAATCAGAAGGGTCCATGTAATGATTATAAATGCCAAAAACATGTATGATGGCACATAAAAAATAACACATTTATGATGGCACTTAAAAAAGATCTTTAATGCAATCTAGAGCAGGCCTTGAAATCTTCATGGAAATCTTGCCCTGCCACTTCTAAATGCACCACTTATATTGGCAGGCTACTTTCTAATACGTATGTACTAATGCAGTATTTCTGTTGCATAGGCTGTTAATCAAACAATTAAAAACAGGGGAAGTGCAGTAAAACAGTCAAGGTATGTGTTTTTCAAAACAGAAACGCTTGAATTCCTCAATAATGTTATTTTCTTGCTGCTGCCTCTTCTCTCGGTTTGATCTTGTAGTTCCATTTTTTTTTAAAGATAAAAATCCTTTCAGAAAGGAAATCACCCTTTGGTGTCACCAAATGCCTTTGAAATAAAGCTGATGGATGACCTTTCTCCCACTTACTTAGAATATTTAAACCGCCATCGGTCTCCAGGTCTGCTTGGCTAATCAGGATTACAAAGGAGCAAAAATAGCACTTAACCTTACAGAGCTCTGAGGTGCATTTCTGTTTGAGGGATAAGACGAGAGCTTCTCTGGTCAATGGATATTCAGGTCAACCTTGAAAGTAGCTGTAAGCTCACCATGGGCTAAAATCCCTGTGGCAATGTGAGTTTACGAGTTGAGACACAGTGATTTCGACAGGGGCCCATAGATAGCATTAGCGCACACTTCTAGTTTTTGCTACAGCCAAATAGTATATAAAAACGGGATTTTTTTATTTACAAATGCACAATGTTGAAACCCAGATGTGTGTGCTAATACTATCTTTGGGTCTCCCATCAAGTTGCTATGCTCCTTGATGCTATAGGAGTTGCATCCCCACAAAGATTGGGAACCGCTGTCCTAAGCAAAGTAACTGAAAGTAAACATGCCTTTTTCTTAACATACTATTTTCTTTTGAAAAAGCTCAGTCTTGTGGTTACTGACCTTGTGGTTGCTAGTAGTCTAATTCTGAGGCACTTCGAGGTTGTTTGCACTGCTCACCCAAAACGATCTCCAAACTGTCAGATACTGCTGAAATTGGCCTCTTGCTCTAAATTCCCCCCAATCTGGTTCAATTTGAATTGGTGTGTGCATGATACATGCAGAAACACACATACTGTGTCTGAGTTTTGCAGCTGCATAATACTATTGTGTTATAAAAAGAAATTAAACTGTTTCCTGTTCTTTTTTTTAAAGTATACGTATTACAAATATTTAGACCAGGGGAAAACAATTGACATGCTTATAAAGTGTTTTGATGTTTTATCCTTGGCATGTATTAAAGAAAAGAATGCTCTTATTTTTGTTGCACGTAATGTCATGTACGGGTTTATTCTGGCTCTATCATACACCCACATTCCAAGGAGGAAGGAAGAATGAGACAAGATAAGAATTAAGTTGCCTCTTCCTAAGATGAATCCCCAGCTCATTCATTTATAGTAACAGTGAAGACTATTGTAAAAGAGCATTAAGTGGGTTTATGCAAATTGTTTAGGTGGACAAGGAAAACTTTGAAAGCAGAACCAAATAAATAGGGATCTAGCTGAAAGTTTATGGAGACAGACAAGCCACAAATCTGACACACACACACACACACACACACACACACACACACACACACACACACACACACACACACCCCGCTTGTAATATCTGAAAGAGGACTGCACTGGTGCCTAGGTTGAAAAGAGTTTCTCCGTCATAAACTTTACGCTTAAAATAGACTACTTGCAACATATGTGCAGCTAATTTGACCTAATTAATCATTACTAGTTCAGGATTTACACTGAAGAATCTCATTACATGGCATTAGATATAGGATAAAAAGAACTTTATCCTTTGACAAAGATCAAATGAAGTATCAGGAAAATGTTTCATTTATCCTAAATCTTGAGGCCAAGCCCAAGATCTTTCTAGGGGGCAGATATGAGGAAATGAAATGATCTCCTCTTATCTCCTTGATTTCAATTCATTTGAAAGATGTTACACCAGTTATAGCTGAAATGAATATAAACCCATTTTAGATTAGCAGATTTATAGAGTTACTGAGGGTGCAATCTTAACTACACATTAAGCCAGCGCATGTCCCCTGCGCCTGCTTTTGAGTGTCGAACATGTGCCGTAAAGCATGTTTGTGCCACTGTTGTGCAGGCTAGACTGGCACGAGGACGTGCTCCAGCCTGGGCCATGGCTCACACACACGCACGCACGCACGCACATGCACACATGCACCGGTGAAGAGGATTGAGGAGGGCAGAGTGAGAGCAGAACGGGGCAGGGAGGGGAGGCAAGGGGAGGGTGGAAGGGTCCATGGAGGGGGGCGTAGATAGGGTCTGGCATTTATACTGGATCCTAACCCCTGGCTCCGGCGCAGACAGCCTTGCATGGGCCTCTTGGAGTTGCATCAGCAATTTCACTGGTACGGCTCCTAATAGCCCTTACTTCAAGGCAGACTCCAACCTGCCTGGCAGGCTGCCTGTTCCAGTGCAAATTAGGACTGGGCTGTGAGTAATGTAGGCTGAGAATATTGTACCAATTGGTCTGTGCAATTAACACATCTTAAATTATGACAAATTACAAATGTGGCTTTTTAATTAGAGTTTAATTGTTGCTGCCTTCTGAAATAATATTCAGGGTTCATGGCACTGTAATGCACTCTCTCGTTCTCTTTTCCAGTGCCCGCCCTCTCTCTCTCTCTCTCTCTCTCTCTCTCTCTCTCTCTCTCTCTCTC
>JAJKFI010000032.1:13270685-13284550 GCA_029204185.1 Lerista edwardsae
ACATACATACATACATACATACATACATACATACATACATACATACATACATACATACATATTGGATGCAGTAGGCTCTAATTGACAAGAAGCTCATGCTATATTAAATATTTTGGTCTTTAATATGCCACAAGTTTCTTTGTTGTTTTTGCTGCACTGGAACCCCTCTGGAATTTCACTGGGAGATTCAGCATGTTTGATTGCTACAAAAAAAATAATAATAATGTGCAGCAAAATTCAAAGCAAACTGAAAGTTCATCCTTGGGCAAAACATCTGAGCAATTTTATTTATTTATAAATTCTTTATTTATAGGAGTTTCAAAAAGAATAGCAGAATTTTACACATTCCTAGAACTTATGGCTGGTCTGGTCATTTGTAGGGTATTTTTTTTCAATCAGAACATTCATTTTAAGTGATGAAAGTTTTGTTCTAGGACAAAACTAGACATGATTGTAATCCCGGCTGTATCCTTGGCATGCTTGTTTTTTTCCTGCAACTATGTCCCCCTTCAATTCAGACTGAGATCGTAGTGGGATGTAAGGTGGCTTTAATCCTTTCCCTTCTGAGGTGGCTCCAATCTGGATCAGCAACGTTGCATGTGCTCTTCACTCTCAAAAATTTTTCCCCTTTGGCTTCATGTAATCATCTCAGCAAGTCAGCCAGATACCCCACCAGGGTGAACTGAGTAGGAGGTGCATGACCAATGCAGGGCCAATGATCAGCCATCACTGGGGGGACGGGGACCCTCATCAGTCACTAGGAATGAGCAGCACAGCAACAAGCACCACTGCCAATCATGGGAGGCTTGTAAGATGAGTTGGAGCCAAGCCAAGGGACTTGCCTCACCAGCAAGGCACTCAAGTTTTGCATTCCTGGTCAGAAACACCATGGCAGGGACAAAAGACAAGGGGGAGGGAGGACTAGAAGACATACATCCACAAAGCTGATCTCTCACCACTCAGCCACAGCAGGAGACAGGCAAAGGGCACCTCATCTGACATTAAAAGTTTTGCATCACCACAAACAAGCCCACCTGCCCATCTGACATTAAAAGTCTTGCATCACCACAAACAAGCCCACCTGCCCAGGAGGCTGTAGCATATCATGGACCTAACAGAGGGAGCACTGCATGGGTCAATCATTGGGCTTTCATGTCTACTTCAGCAGCCTGCCAACTAGCCACACCCATACATAGCCCATGTCCTTTGCTTCATCTCTGGCACCTGGTGGAATGGCTGCCCGTGCTGCCCTCTCTGTCCCCTGCCTCATAAACTAATTACAGCAGGAAACAGGGAGCTTCTGTCCAAAGGGGGATGTTCTGTTCCTCACCACCAGGTCTGGAGCCCAAGGAATCATGCAGTGTGAATGCAGACCTTAAGAGCAGAGAGAACCCCACCACAGAGTCTTTCCCTGAGACAAACTGTAGTAGGAAGCATCTACAGATAGAGTGTCCCTTATCTGGACTGCATATAACTCTTATAAATATAATAAGAAATTCTTCTTCTTGCTCTTTTCATCATTATGCAAATGCTTTGCTTGGAAAGGAACATTCAGTTTTGCTCCAAAGTTTGCATCTGGCAAAATTTCAGTGCGAATTCTAGCCATAACCCAATATGCAAGCACACACACACGCGCGCACACACGCACACGCACACACGCATGCACGCACATGCGCACACGCGCACACACACATGCACACGCACACACGCACACACACAGAGAGAGTACATTAATAGCATAGCATGCCATGCCACTTCCTAAAGATGCCTCAGCTATTCAGAACTGATTCTTCAAGTTTGAAAATGCCCTCCACCTGTCCTCTTTGTTAGGAGAAAAATTGAAATGGGGAAGAAAAAGAAAAAAAATAAATGCAGGTAACAAATCCAAAGGTGTTTTTTAAAACCAAAGCCTGCCCTTTATATATTTTGAAATAAGAAACATATATTGTGGTGGAGAGGGCACATGATGGTGAAAAACAGTTCACAGCAGTAATAGGATTCAGACAGTCCTTCTTCTATAATGAATTAACTTGGCAGGCAAAGAAACTACAAGAGTTTGCCTGGCTGCTGCGCAGATATATTATTAGCAAGTTCAGCAGGTCAGAAGAGCCTCAGCCTTACCCAGAAAGCTTAGAAGAGACAGGAGAGGTGAGTTTAAATATCCATAAGTGGTTAGATAATCCATTTTGGTGGATTTAGGAAACAGGAGGAAACCCCTCTTATTGTCCTGTGGCAGCTTTTGGTAAGTAAATTAGAGCTTTCTCTTACATGTCAGGTGCATGCCAGTTCCTCCAAATATTGTATTTGTAAAATTGCCTCCATATGTCTTTTAATTAGCCTTGTGTCATACCTGTTGACCTACACCTAACTTGGGAAGACTTTTTTTTTCTACTTCTATACTGTATTCAGCTGCAGTCTGTTCCCTGGCCATTGAGTACTGAGATTCAGGTCAGAAGGAAACTACAGTACTGTACTCATGTAGGCTTGAAGTTGAGCAGCCTTACCTCATGGTGCTGAGGAGAGGAATGTCTCCATTGTTTAACTCTCCCCATTTACTCACAGCTCACATTTTAAATTTTGCGACATTGTAGTTCAGTGGTTCTCAAGCATTTCAGCACCGGGACCCACTTTTTTAAAAAAAACCAATATTGGGGCCCACCTAGCTTTACAAGATGAAAAGCAAGTTTCACCAGCAGCCACCCACTACAAGGCTTACCTCTGTTTTTTACCTTTTTACTATTATATAGTGCGGCAGGGGAGAAATGTCTTCTGGAGCATTTATTGAGCTCCCCATTCATAGGATCAGGACCATTCTGGTGGCCTTGTGTTCCTCTTCACCTGGCCTTCAGTATGAGCTGAGACACGTTTGCCTAATCACTAGTAAACTCCCATGTGTGGCTAAGTTTCATTTTTCATAGGGCTCAAGACATTTTCCATGTCAGCTTGAGGGTGGACTTCCTTCTCTAGAGTTTCTTGGGCCCTATATTCATCATATCAGGACCATTCTGGTAGCACTGGATTCCCCTCAGCCTGTCTTTCAAAGTGGACCAAAGCATCGTTGCCTACGCATGAGTGAACATGTGCATGGTGCTTCTTTTTGTTTCCACAGGGCTCAATACTTTTTCCTTGTCTACTATCAGCTTGTTAGGTTCACAACTCACCAAAGATTGGGTTGCAACCCACTGGTAAGGCCATCCCATAGTTTGGAACCACTGCTGTATTTACATGCATTGATTTTGTGGCTTTTTCTTGCTTGTGTGTGTGCGTGCGTGCACGAGTGCACCTACACACATATGGGTGGAAGGGGGTGAATCACCTGGTGGTTTATTCAGTGGAAGATGATTTTCACTGGAATTTTTTGATTCCGGTATCTGAATTAGTGGGGAGAAAGATCACATACATTTTTAAGACAATGAATGCAAGGAGCTGGGTATCCATTTTAAAATCTATTAAATCACATTTTCAAAGGACACAAATGCAATGGGTTGAGGGCTGTAGTTGGGGCAAGGCTATAGGTGTAGCTGGGTGCAGTTCTCTGGGAGGGTCAAGGACGACAGGGTGGAGGGAAAAGTAGTGAGTGGTGTTTGCATTTTGACTGGTCAGGGGAACCAGCTATGTCCTGTTTACTGCTTGGCAGGGAACATTTTTCATAAGGTTCATACATGGGCAGAACAAAAATGCAGGGTTCTAGAGTTGTAAGTATTCTTTTTGCTTAAGAATGGAAAACTTGTCATGTGTGTGAGCTTGCTGCAAGTGAAGATTTGTGAATCTTTAGGTTGCGGGAACAATCCTGGTTGTGCATTCACAATTCGTTTGGTGATTCTGATTAAATCTTGGAATGAAAGGGATCAGATAATATCAGGATTTGCCAGTGCCCAAGCTTAGGGGTCCACAGTGAAACTGAGGAACGTTTTAATTGATTTTAAAGCTATCTTTGGAATGCTGATTGCCTTAGCAAGTAAAATACGGTAGAGTCTATGGGGGAGCAGAATAGATGAAAAGTGCACAAAAATTAGCTCTGGTTTCAATTCTCCTCCTCACACCTTGCTCTCGATCTGGGCTATGGCTGTAAACTATTTTTTGGTTGGTGGGGAGTCCTATAGGCAGGATACTGACTGTCCCTAGTCACCTTCATCCATCCTTTAAAATTTCTTACGATCAGGATGCAGCCCTTTTGCTGCTGCTCATTGAATTCAGCATCAGGTACCTATTTTAATCTGTTTGCAGGGAGGCGTGACCCAAAGTTTTCGGTGAGTATGTCCGGGTATTTTTGGTAAACCAAGCAGCCTTGATCAGTGGGAGGGGGGACAAAAGGCGGGGGGGATAAGCGCCTACATGTGCGTGCGTCGCCTGCGGATGGGGGAGGTGCAGATGGGAGCGAGGAGGACGGGGGAGATTCGGTGGCGTGCCAACTCCGGCTCCGTTCTCAAATCGTGCTCGCTCGCGCGCTCTCCTCTCTCTCTCTTTTGCCAATCCGCTCAGATTGGGGAGACGTGTCTGGTTTCTCAAGCGAAAGCAGTGCGCAGGCGCAGGCTGGTTCCCCCTGAGAAAATGCTTTTGGACGTAGGAAGGGGATCACCCTGTCTTTGCCTAGCTCTGATTTCCCCCCATCTCCCCTCGCCTCTCCTGGCCCTCTTCGGAACGCCGTCCCTTTAGCCCTGTCTTCCCTTCTGCTTTGGATGTTGGGCTTGCGAGCCTTTATTCCCCAGGAAAAGAGCGCGCGCGCGCGTCTCCCTCCCGCCCCAGCCCTCAAATTTCCTGTCCCCGAAGGCTCAACCAGCCTGTTGAGTGCGTGGCTGGACTCTTTCCCCAGCCGCAGCCTTCCCCGCTCTCAGCGAGCGCCCGAGCTCTGGCCGGAGGAGCGCTGGGGCGGCATTAGGAGAAGATTATCGTCCCCGCGAGCTCAAGCGAGCCGGGTGTGTGGCGCGTGAGAGTCTGTCGGTGGGTGCTGTGCGGGGCCACAGAAGGCGGGAGGGCTCGCGCGCCCCCCGAGAGTGACTTTGTCCTCCCGCTCCAGGTCCCTCCGGCGGCTCCGAGGTGGGCTCCGCGGCTCTCGCGCGTGCCAGGGGGTTGCCTCAGGTGACTGCTGCTCTCTTTCGGGGCTGGCTCTCGCGGGCGGATTGCCGCCGTCGCTTTCCCGCGTTCGCCAGAGAAGCATTCCCCGCTCCCTTCACCTTGTTTCTCTCATGAGCAGAGAGAAACGAGCAGGCGCGGCAGCGGCAGCGGCGGCAGCAGCGGAGGAGCTCTCCTGCCCCAGCGTTTATGAATGGCCCTGACATGGAGGAAATACCGTTTCAGAAAGTCAAGAAGAGCAAAAAGACGAGGAAGAAGAAGTGCTGCCGCTACTGCTGCTGCTCTTCCTCTGCCGGGCCGCCGGCGGCCGCCGCGGCGCCGCCGCCACCACCACCACCGGCTGCCAGCAGTAGCGGCAGCGCCGGAGCCGGAGCCGTCGGTGGCGGCGGCGGCGGCGTGGTCGTCGGGAGTCCGGCGCCGATGCTGCTGCTGGACGCCGTCGCCTGCGAGGACCAGTTCGACTGCAAGGAGCTGGAGTCGCTCTTCCAGAACTACAACCTGAAGCTGGAGCAGACGTCGACGCTCAAGGCGCTGGTCGTGCTCATCTTCCTGACGGGGAGCCTGGCGCTGGTGGAGCTGCTGTCCGGCCCCAGCCTGACCATCTCCAAGGGCTCGCACCCGGTGCACTGCATCATCTTCCTCTCCCTCTTCATCGTCACCAACGTCAAGTACCTGCAGGTCACCCAGCTGCAGCAAATCGTCAAGCTCACCCTGCTCTTCAGCTTCACCTTCGCCTTCCTCTGCTGCCCTTTCTCGCTGGGTGCCTATGGCATGGAGCCCCCCAGCGCCCCCGAGCAGGGCATGTGGCAGCTCATGCTGGTCACCTTCATCTCCTACTCCCTCCTGCCCGTCCGCACCCTCTTGGCCATCGTCTTCGGCTTGATGGTGGCCGTCTCCCATCTAATCGTCGCTGCCACCTCAGTCAGTGCCAAGAGGCAGCCCCTCTGGAGGACGGTGAGTGGTGCCTCCCCTCCACCCCTGTTCACCTCCCAGTGCCCCCACCCCCAAGGTGAGGACCTGGTGGTGTGGTCAAGCCCTCTAAGTTCAAATACTGGTCGCTTTAAAAAGTTGAGGGGAGAATCTGCCCTAAAAATCACAAGATTGACCAAGGCAATCTCAAGAGCTTTAAAATAACAAGTATATGTCTTCTGTCTTTTGTCAGCCCCCTTTCAAGCCGGTTCAAGCACCTTATAGTTCCATATCCATGCAAGTTGTAAACTTTTGCTTATATTAGAGGAAGTGTGGCTAATGGGAATCTGTAGAAACCACTGCACTATCTTGAGCTGACCATCTTGCAGCTGTGTATCTATACATCTGTGTAACTATAGTGTGTGTTCCCTGGGCCACTGGAGCCATATGAAGGAGCTTGTGACCCATTTTAGAGAACCTTGTCTGATATGGACATGTTAAGCAGGATAAAGAGATATGTTATGTAGGGTATAGTGCTTGCATACGAGTTGTGATTTTTAGAAAATGTTAGCAGAGGATGTACAGTGTGTATGAATAATTGCTTTGTGTGTATAAAGTAAATGTGTATATACTATGTGTTTACTGGTATATAGAATACCTGGTGAGATGGATAAGGAAAACATTGATCTGTCTGTGTGTGTTAGAGAGAGAGAGAGAGAGAGAGAGAGAGAGAGAGAGAGAGAGAGAGAGGTGTCATATCATGTGTCTGCTATTGAGGAAAAACAAAACTGTATCCTGAAACTGCATGTTGATAGTTTATCAGCTGCTTGTGGTTAGTTGGAGAGTTTAACCATCCCTGTCTGTATTAAGGAGATACGCATTAGACAGCATGCAGAAAACGACACAGTTATTTTGATGGGCTCCGCAGATATCATAAAGTTTGAATGAGATTCCTATCTAACATCCTGTTTTAGACATGATAAATAAAATGTTGACAATGAAGGTTGACAAGGGGGGAAGGAGGCTTTTTTGATGAAATGATTTGGAAACCTCAGTGGGGCAAAACTAACACTATTCTAAGGTCAAGGTCAGAGTGTATATAATCATTCATGATTTGGGGGAAATTTTCACTACCCGACCCTCAATTCATAGCGGAGGGGCTGTTTTCTCAAGCCCTCTGACCTCTCGTTCTCCAGTTCCAAAGGGAAATCCCCCCACAGCTTCCTCCGGGCATTCATGGTATCCCTAACCCATCTTTCCAGTAGCAGCTGTTTCCACTGTTACTGTCTCCACACACAGTATTTAGTATGTCATTGAACTTCCTTACAATCTTTTCCTCCAGAATTAATCCTGTGGAAGAGCTTCTCTGCACCATCTTTAGGAATGTGCTGCTGCAAATTCCCCTCCTCCCCCCACTTGCAGTAGCTATTTTTAGCCCTGCAGGGCTTCCTCAGGTGTCCATAGCCTTATGGGCTTGTTTTGGGAATAAGGAAAGAGAGTAGAGGAGGTTTGTATATTTGAGAAGCATGTAATCAGAATGATCTTTTAGGTTCTGAAATGAATCTGAGTTGATTGCCTGTGGGAAAAGACAATAACCAGGGAATGACTCTGTGTGTGTTGGGATGGTGGGGGGTAGTAGAGTTAATAACCAGGACTTATTTGTTCTTTTTGGTTGTGCAGATGGCTTTTTGTTCTTTTTTTTAAGCCATAACTGTTGGGTTTGGGAGAGCCTCCTTTGGAACAGAAAATAAAAATAATACAAGGGAAAAATAAAATGATCACTTCCTTCCAGTTTTGCTTTCTAATGTTCTCCCTAGCTGCTCAAGACTGTATCGTGATATATAAATGTAAGCACCCTCAGTTACAGCCACAAATACAACCCATAGGCATGAAATCATGACCACTTGTTCGCATCCCTCTAGATTTTCAAGCACAGGTCCACTTATCACATGTATATGCACACACCAGATAGATTTAAATGTAGCCAGGGAAAAGGTGGGTTTACATGGCTGTACAGGATTACTCTTGGCTCACTGCTTGCTGAGCTGATGGACAAAATAAATTGTGTGGGGGAAGGGAGGGAGGGAGAGAGAGAGAAGCTGAGCTTTATGATTTACCCAGATAATCTGGTAGTCTATTTTTAAATGCATGATTTAGAGGTTCAGTAAGAAAAAATGTGAGCAGCTGAAATTTAAAGAATGTCCTTTTTCTATAATAGTCTCAGCATCCCTGTCAAAACTTACCCTAGATGCCCAGTTTTCAGCAAGGTTATACGGTACAATTCAGATATTTCAGAAATCCCTCAATATTTCATTTGAAAGGGGAATGGAAGTGGCATATTGCCTTTCATAGCATCTACTGTCCTTAAAAATACATAAAGAATTTTCCTTACTGTTTCTGTGAATATATATTATATCTTGTCTGAAACAAAAAAAATATCATTTTGACAATTCCCCAACTCTATTGCCTACAATTTGGCCTCTCTTCTGTTTATTCAGGAGGTAAATGCAACTCCTGGAAAATAGAGCTAGTCAGCAATTAAATCTCATTGACTGCAGTAGGATTTCAGCAGCCTGCTTGTGCTCACGATTGTAGCTTTAGGCTTCAAACTCTAATAAACTTACTTGGAAGTAAATTCCATTTCAATAAATTTAACTTACTCCTGAGTAGACATATTGTACTCAGGTTTCAACGTCATAGAAGAGGCTAGTTTTTCCTATATAAATATTCTACTCACAGCAAACTTCACTGGTCCTGAAACATTATTGATCCTTTGAAAGCATTAGGTAAAAGAATTCTGGTATAAGCCAACTGAAAAACATGCTGGCTGAATAACTGTATTATATAATGAATAACTTACTATAAAATAAAAGTTCTATATATACAGTATATTACTATTACTATATTATTATTCACACACACACACACACACACACAGAGAGAGAGAGAGAGACAGAGAGAGAGAGTATATAGCTCACTCCAACCATCTTGACAGTCTTCCCATTCTATATTCAGTTACTTGTTCTGTTGCTACCAGATGGTGGGCTTGTTCTTGTGTGCTAGCTAAATAATTGAAGTCATCATACATTTATTCTTATTATAGACATTTTTATTCCACTTTTTTGGGAAGTAATCTAAAGTGGTTTACAGTTTTAAGGTCAAGAATGTCACATGTGTGTAAAATCACTCGTTTGAATATTAAAGGCTTGAATAATACAAGATCAGAAGCTTCTGTTATATAATTGTTATTCTCTTGAGTTTAATGAGTATTATGAAATGAAACATAATTTTGAAGAATTTTTTTCATGGTCAAATGGTTTGTGTTGGTTTGTTGCATATACATAGACCAAAGAGGCAATCCTTTTTAAGAAGGGCAAAAATTGTACCTCTCTCACAAAAATGGAAAGTGTCATTACCTATTAAAAAGTGATCAAGTTTGGCAACTCTTAAAAGTTGTTGACATCAGAAGAACTGTAGATATTTCTTGTTTTCTGTTTAAAGTGCTCTCAGCAATTGATTAGTAATTCAGAATATCATACAGTAAATGTTGGTTAGCATTTAAGGTTGATGAGCATTTTTTCAGTTACATTATAAGGGAATCAGCTCAAAGGCAGGCTAAGACTGTAATCCTACAGACACCAGTGGCGAGATGTCTATGAAGTAAGTTTCCAACTTGCAATTGAGAAGAGTTTAAACAAATGATGGAATTGCATCTATTGTTTAAAACTGATACTTTAGCTTGCTCTCAGTTGAGTATTTGTAGGCTACCATGGGCACAATCCTAATTTGCACAGGAGCAGGCAGCCGGTAGGCCTGCACAGCTCACCACAGGGTAGGGGGAGTATTTTTAGCAGGCACAAGTCCAAGTGCCCTGCCACAACCTGGATTGGTACGACATGACCTGAGGACGAGGGCTGGGATCCACCCCCTTCCCCGAGCCACCCCTCCCTCTGCTCCTGGCTTCCTCAGCTCCGAAGTGGCCCTGTGCTTGGCAGAACTTGGCCAGTGCGTGACTGACTTACCAGGTTCTCCCAGCAGTTTGTGACAGTTTGTGACAGTGCTGGGCCGATGCAGACGACCTGCATCAGCCCAGCAGGGGCTTAGGATTGCTCTATATATTACCATTGAATCACTCAGCAGTACAATCTTTCATGTCTTTTCTTATTTGTTATCACGGGTAAGCTAGAAAAATGTGATGATCCTATCCTTTTTTGAGAAAAAGAGCTTTCAAGGAAAATGGAGGAGCAGTCTGTAATTGTATCTGTCTGCCTCTTTGTCTAATGGCCAGCCCAATCCTAAACTGCACAGGTGCAGCCAGGCTACATGGCCTGTGCCGCATGCAGTGCAACTTAGGAGGCAGCTGAATGTCTCCCTTGGGTAAGCAGATATATAGTATATCCCCTGCCTTTGAGTACAGCCACAGCCACCCCATGGGGCTTCTTGGATCCATGCCAGCTTTTTAGCTGGTACAAATGGGGGAAGCCCATGGAGGTCTGTTTGCCCAGGAACAGGGGTCAAGATACGGTGGAGGAATCCTCAGCTGACCCAACCCCTCCCAGGCATGATCATCCGCATGTTCCTCCTTTCACGACCCCAAAATACCACCCTCCCACCACTCTCTTCCGGCTCCCATGCTGCCCAGTGCATGCTTTCCTGTGCTGGCCAGTGCAGGATCCGGATTCGGCATTACTGAGCTCACACAGGTCTCTGTGGTGGCCCAGCATACTCTTGAGTAGGCATTCTGAGCTGGCATGGAGATGGTCAGATAGGATTGGCATGGAGACGGCCAGATAAGATAGAATTGTGCTATTAGTGGGAGAATGTTGACCTTGGTGGGAAGGGTTGCTGCTGTGAGAGGAAAGACTGTTGAAGATGCATGCCAATTTGTAACCTTGTCCTAGTGAAATAATGCCCAGCTATTCTTGCATTTTCCAACTTTATTTTCACTCCCTTCACCAACTGCCACATTTTTCTCATTTATATTCAGAGCCCCTTTCATAATATTAATATATTTTAATAGGTTGTTTGAATTGTCTTGAGCAATGGCAGTCTTAGCAACTCTGTTGCCCAGGGGCATGCCTTGAGGTGCCACCCCCTTCTAGGGCCTTAATAAGGTTCTTTAAGTGTCAATTCTGGTTTTCTCAGAAAACTGGAAGTGATGCTTAAAGGCCCTTCAGAGGCCTTAGAAGGCCTTCTGAGGGTCTGGGAGGCCTCTCTGGTCCTCAGAACACTTCTGGGTGGAGGCAGTGGGTACTGGAGGCTCTTAGGGTGGCACAGCTAGGGTGGCAGCAGCATCCCACTAGCCATGCTGCCCAGGATCAATGGACCCCGTTGACCCTTCCAAGGAATGCCACTGGTGCTGAACAGCCTTTTTAATGTAGCATGATGTGATACTAGTCCATGTCATATATTTTTGGTTGTATTTCCCCTTGTGATTTGATATTTGTTTTGGCGGAGAATCCATGTGACTTTGGAGAAAGAAATGTTAAATGTGGTACATTTCACCCTTTGACCTAGAGAAGTTCTCTCTGTGTTTCCTAACATCTAGTATTCAGATCAATGAGTTTGCTATGTTGACTGCTTTTGCTAAAGTGCGTTTGTTCATCAAATAAACACCATTTGATCAATCTTCCTGAAATTTGATATTGATTAAGTAGAGGTCATGAACTACCACCTCCCCAAATTGGTCCAGATCCCTGAGAAAATGGCATGAGATGCATGGCATTTTCAAATCTGAGTACAGAAATGAAATCACTTTTCCAAGTGTCCTGAAATTTTTAACTGATTGAGGGCCTGATCTAGAAGGCCCTATTGTTGGTAGTACATGCCAGTGACAATATTGCAAATATGCTGTAAAGCCCATCTGCGACAACATACTGCCTGCACTGGGTTGGCGCTCAGTTAGTGCCAGGTCCCAATGCGGGCAGGTGGGATTGGCGGTGTTCCAGCAGTGCTGGCTGCCGGTAAGCCCATTTGGGGCTTGGGGGAAAGTAAGAGAGAGGAACCAGTTGGAGGAGGGTGGGGTGGCCCTGTGAGGGGGTGACTTCCACTGCTGGATCTTGTCCCTGGCAGTGGTTTTAGGCAGCCCAACATGGGGCTGCTCAATTTGCCGCTGGCAAAATAACTGGCGGTGAGCCGAGGAGCCCCATTGCGGGTGGTAGAGCTTTTCCCCAGGGAAGAGGATGAATGTCCCCTTCTCCTAAGGAGCCTTCAGTGGCTGCCTGGCTCCAGCAGGATGCAGCAGTTGCCATTTTGGTACCACTGCTCCTACGGGAACTGGGTAATTCTAGATTGGGCTGCACATAGAATTTATGTCCTTGCTTCCTATCTCCCAAAGTTCCATTCGGATCTATTGAAAAATGAGCATGATAGCACTAAGGTTGCCATGTTATATAGATATTCAGATTTTAATTCAGGTTCTAACCATCCCATTCGGTTTCCATTCAGACCATTTACTGGCCCCATAGTCCCAGTATTCAGTTTTTTTCTTACTGTTTAAAAAAAAAAGAGTTTTTAGTCCTTGTACAAACTGAGCTAAGAAGCAAAATGTTGAAGCAGTATTCTCTCTGATAATTTAGGACTGGCCATTCATACTTTCCATTGTTCTTAACCAATGAGGGAAGCCAGAATGATTGACATTTAAGAAAGCATAGACAAATAACTCACTGCTACTAGTAGCAACCTCTATTGGCATAGAAATAATAATACATAAAATAAGAAGAGGCATTAAGTTAAAATTGTCAGACACAGTTGGTTCATACAGCTTAACTGCATGAGCTATATAAGACACAATCTCCTTGGTCTTTCCAGCCATGGTATCATTTCGAATAAAGCAGATTTTTTTTCTGCATCTGGCCAGCCTCTCACCTTTGTCAGGATTGAGCCTAGATACTTAGAGTGCAGATTAGAATAAAATGGAAAATAGAGAAACATATGCCAGATTGATTCAATTCCACCCACCCACCCCCAAAAATCCACAGGAACAGCATTTCTTCTCATATGGGATTCCCTGGAATCTTCCATATAGAACCATTGAATTAATAACATTAAACCTGGCCAGGAGTAAGCTCCGCATTTTTATGGGCATTGTAGATAGTATAAATAGGCGGCCATCAGACCATGATTGATTGTGAAATCATAAGGCTTATGGTGGAACAGGCCTTATTTTCTGCACTCTGTAAATCTTGAAATTTGATGTCTAACATTTAACCATGTCTATGTTAAATCTTCTGCTAGAGGCAACAATCTTAATATATCTAAGGATAAGCTCATTGAGCTGATTTTCTTCTCAATATGGCCTTACTCGATAGCAACGTCAGATTCTCACATTAACTGATGTAAAAATCTATCGGATAAAATTATAATGATTTTTTAGCCAGTATATAAGAACGTAAGAACAGGCTTGCTGGATGAATCCAAGGGCCCTTCTAGTCCAGCTTCCTGTATCTCACAGTGGCCCACCAGATGCCTCAGGGAGCACATACAACAACATACTTGCATCTCGCTGCCACTCCCCTATATGTACCCTATTTACTCTCCCTCCTCTAGTGAAGATACCAGACTGTACCTTGGGTTTAGCTTTCTTAAACCCAAGTAACTGATTTTTAAATAATGAACCTACCAAGCACACCATCCTACCCTTGCCAGTGTGGGATAGACAAAAAAACCTGCCATCCATGGCCAATTTGGATGACAGAAAAAAATTTCTACCCAGCCTTCATGGTGATTGACCAGCTAATCTCAGACTGGACATAACCTTCATAGCTTGTAACCTGTGGTGGAGTTTTCTTCCATAAATCTGTCCAATCCCCTTTTAAAGGCATATAGGCCTTGTTGATTGATTGATTGATTGATTGATTGATTGATTGATTGATTGATTGATT